>QAPF01000551.1:0-24839 GCA_004367935.1 Colletotrichum sidae | reverse complement strand
AATCTTATTTCTTCAGATTACTCCTTATTAATCTATAGTTAAATAGTAGTAGAAAATACTAATAGTATTAAAATACTACTAATTAGTATTAATTTATAACTAGTAAATATTATAATTAATTAATTATATAAATAGTATATAACTAGTGTTTTCTATTTATAATATCTATATATAGGTTATAGTATATATATATATACTATATCTTATAGGGATAAATCTATATAATAATCTTTTTCTTCTTATTAGTTTCAATAAGTAGGTCAACTACTTAGTTACTTACTACTATAGTTTTAGCTATTTTAATGCTATAATTAACTTGATATATATAGTTTAAATTACTTCTAGTACCTTTTAAAAGAATAAACCTTTATATATTAATTTTATTTACTTAATATTCACTGAAAGTAAAAAAGTAAATAAGTATATATTTATAGAGTGATTTTTATATAATCTATTTATATAGAAATATTATAGAATTCTTTATTATTACTATATAATTAGAAATTCTTTAAAGATTAGAATAAATCTAATATTACTCTATAAAGTAGATTCTATTAGTATATAGTTTACTAGTATAAAAACTTCCAAACTTAATAAAAAGTAAAAAGAGAAAAGTATAAAGTTATGAAACTTAAAACTTTTTGAATGTAAAAAAAGACTTTTAACATATCTTTTTTCAAACTTTATATTTAATTTATTTCAATTTTATAAAGCTTAAAAACTTGGTTAAAATATATATTATATAATCTTTCGTATTTATATAATATATGAAGAAACCTTTATTTCTTATAAAATCTCTCATAAAATAATATCTTATATCTATATATTTTACTTTTTTATACAATTTGAGACATTTAGCTAGTCTCTTTACTACTAGACTATTTATAGGAATCTTAGGTTTTTAAAGTTTAGACATTTCTAATTTCAAATATATATAATTATAATTATGATATGAATAGGTTACTTTTTGATAAGTATCTAATAAAACTATATATCTAATTCTATAAGTACATAAAACCTACTATTATTTATTTTATAGTAGAATAATATATCATATTGTTATTTCTTCTTAGATAGAAAATATAAGAAGAAGTAAACTTTATATTATTTAGATTTCTTACCTAATTTAAATTAGTATATCTTATAATAACTTTAATAGAAGATATTCCTTTACAGTTATAAGTAAGTCTATATTGCTTATTCTTTTTTAAATAATCTTATATATAGTTAAAAACTAAACTATATTTTCTATCTAGATTGTTAATAAATCTACAATACACTATTACTATAGAAATAAAAATAAGTTTCATTTTTAGAACTAAATATAAAAGAGCTCTTATTTCTACTTAAATCTTTTAAATATTAGAATTAAAGGTTTTCTTTTTATTTTAAAGTAATCTAAGATTATTATCTATAGGAGTTTAAATTTATAAATGATTTCTTTTTCATATATTTAATAATTCTCTTAGTATACTAATTCTAACTAATAGTAACTATTCTGTTTTAGTTTATAGATAAATTATAATTGAGAATAGTAAAAAGTTCTCCTAAGTTCTTATTTTCTATTTTCTATTTTAAAGAATTCTATATATAATTAGTTATTTTTGAATTACTAGTAGTTAGTAATTCATTGTCTATATAACAAGTTAGAATAGTTATATAGAGGTTTCTATTTAAAATAAAAACTACTCTATTATAAGGAGAAATCATAAATCTTATCAAATTAAGAATACTTTTTAGATCATTATACTAAAGTCGAAGACTTGATTTTAGACTATATAATAGCTTACTTCATTAATAAATAGGAGTATAGTTTCTCTTGTTTTTATAAGGACTTATATCTATATTCAGATTAAATTCTAAAGAATTTCTTTTTTATATCAAAATTAGTAGATAGATATATATAAGTTTATCGGTATCAGTATGAATAGATATTATAGTTTAGTTACTTTTGCTCTACACTTAGAATAATATCCAAGCTCTTCACTCTATATAGATTCAAATATAAGGTTTACCTAGTAATAATATTTATATTAATACTAGCTTATAATTAGTTAAAATAGTAATGAAATTACCTATTATTATAGATAATTATACCTCTAGTTCTAATATTTAACTTTATAATCATAGAAAGCCTCATAGTAATAATTAGAGACAATCTTATTAAACTTAAAGCTTAGTATATATAGCTAAAAGTAACTATTAAAGTTATAATATTAAAAACTTTTATAAACTTACTAAAATAGAATAAAGTAAAACGCTTATAAGAACTAGGGATTCTATAGTCTATTATTCTTCTATAATTTTTATGATAGAATTAAGATCTCCTCAAAATCTATATCATTACTTATAGAAAGAAAGTTATAAGATAAATATAGAAATATATAATTAGAACTATTATAATTAAAGCTGTAAGTATATTAAATTAAGTTTTAATAATGTTATTTTAAGTATTATAATCTATAAGTAACCTATAAATACTCAAAAGAAAATGATCTAACTATGTTATAAATTATTATATTTAATTAGTAATATTAGAAATTAAATATTAATTCTATAATCCCTTAATAAGCCTTTTGTTTCTTATAGAGAATATTTAGCACCTAGCTAGGACTTATGCTTTAACCCACCTTATACTAACTACTATAGCTATAGTTATTTTATATTTTCAAACTACAATAATATTATACTAATAGTATATAAGTCTTATAATATTTCTAACCTTAAGTTATATTATCTAATAATACTATTTTAAGCCTTCCTAACTATTAGCTGATAATTATAACGGATTATAATATAAAAATGTTTTTAGATATCTAACAAGCTACTTCTTATATATATTTAAAGTATTTAGAATTATTACTAAATATCCTACTTTTAAGCGCTAGATTCGTTTTTATTCTTTTGATTTTATACTTCTTAGTTATAGTAATAGCTTTATCTACTAGTAATATTTTGAAGCTAAATTAAACTCTAACTATCTTAAGAAAGCTAGAGAGAATAATAAAGTCGTTTTTTAAATAATATTTACTTATTTAGATCTTTATAAAAATAACTATAGTTTTTATAATTATCAATAGCTTTAATAAGATTAATATTTATATTAAAGTTATAGGGGTTATATATAGTAATAGTAGCTAGGAGTAGTCTATATTCTTATTATCATTATTATTATTAGTAGTAGTAGTATTATTATAAATAGCTATTAACTTACATTCTAAGGATAAAGAAAGAGCTAGTCTATAGTAGTCTATTGCTCTCTTTTATTTATAAGGCTAGTATTATTAAGGTATATTAGTAGTATTATTACTAATATGAGTTATTATTATAAGTACTACTATAGTAAGTTTAATATTTTGAAGCTACTACTAAGACTATTGAATAGTTTATACTAATTTCTAAATTAAAGCTAAGTTTAAACTAAATATTATACTACTAGGTCTTTTTTACTATATTTACCTATATAGATATATGTAGGCTATAGTATATTACTAGGTTTTCTTTTATTATAGAAATATTATACTAAGTATTATATAAGGCTACCTACTAGGTAGGAGGCTGAATATATAACACACCACACTACTATACTTTAATATTAGTATATTATTATAGTACTAATTACTAGATATATTAGACTATTATAATAATCTAATTATAAGAGTTTTAAGAGCTATCTAATTATACTAGAAGTATTTTTATCTATATAAGTATTACTTATATATTAGGTATATTTAATTTAGTTGCTTTTACTCTATACCTAGAATAGTATTCAAGCTCTTCACCCTATATATAGATTCAACTTTAAACTTTACGTAATAATAGTATTTATACTAATACTAACTTATAACTAATTAAAGTAATAATATAATTACTTATTATTATAGATAATTATACTCCTAGTTTTAATATTTAACTTTATAGTAATAGAAGACTTTATAGTAATAATTAGAAGAAGCCTTATTAAAACTAAGGCTTAATATATATAGCTAAAATAACTACTAAAATATAGGATTAAGAACTTTTATAAACTTCTTAAAAATAAAATAGAATAGAATACTTATAAAAGCTAGGTATTCTATAATCTATTTTTCTTCTATAATCTTTATAATAAAATGAAAATCTCTTTAAAATCTATATAGCTACTTAAAAAAAGATTACTATAAAGTAGATATAAGAATATCTAACTCTAACTTTTATAATTAAGACTATTAGTATATTAAATTAGATCTTAATCAAACTATTCTGAATATTATAATTAATAGGTAGCCTATAGATATTGAAAAGAAAATTATCTAGTTATTCTATAAGTTATTATATTAAATTAGTAATATTAGAGACTAAGTATTAATTAGATAACACTTTAATATTAGTATCTTATTTTAATACTAATTATTAGATATTTTATAATATTATAGTAAAATAACTATAAGAGTTTTAAAAGCTATTTAATTATATTAGAAGTAGCTATATCTATATAAGTATGATTTATATATTAATTATATTTAACTAACATATTAAGATTATTTACCAATAAGAGTAAGCTGAGGTCTATTATACTTATATAGAAATTATAAGTTAATTTATATTAATAATAGAAAGCGTTTATATTAATAGTATAAAGTCTTATCTTAAGGGTAAATAGGACTTAATAGGAATATTGAAATTGAAGATATTAAGGTTATAATCAATATTTTAATAGAATACTTATAGTTAGTAGTAGTTAAATATCTCGAGATATTCAAATTATATATTAATAGTTATAAAGGCATAAGAATATAGAAGTATAAAGGCGTAAGGGTGTAAGGTTATTATAAAAGGAGTTATTAGTTATTTATTATTAAAACGATTAATTTAAGGTAAGTATATTAACTATAATTATAAAAGGTTTAGCTTTAGATTAATTAGGAATTGGTTATATTAGTTAGTAGGAGGGTGGGAGGGCTAAAGTTATACTTTAGGGGGTAATATATCTACTAATAGTTGTAGTAGAAAGTAAGTTATTAGTCCCTCCCTTAGTTATATTTAATCAATATATTAAGATTCTTCATGAATAAGAATAACTTAAGTCTTACTATACTTACATAGATATCGTAAGTAAGCTTATATTGATAGTAGAGAACTTAAATATCAATAATATAAAGTCTCATCTTAGGGGTAAGTAAGACTTAATAAAAATAGCAAAGTTATAGATATTAAAGTTATAATAAATACTTAAATAGAATACAGATAGTTATTAGTAATTAAATATCATGAGATATTTGAATTATATATTAATAGTTATAAAGATAGAAGGATATAAGGTTGTAAAAGTATGAGATTATTATAAAAAGAATTATTAGTTATTTATTATTAAAAAGATTAACATAAGGCGGATATGTTAGCTACTATGACTACGATAGGTTTAGCTTTAGATTAATTAGAGGCTAGTTATAATAATTAGTAGGAAGATAGGAAGGCTAAAGTTGTACTTTAGGGGTAATATATCTACTAATAATCATAGTAGAAAGCGAGCTATCGGCTCCTCCTATAAATATTATATTAATATTATATTATATTAAAATTTATCCTAAGTAAATAGAAAGAGCTATTATATGCTTCTAGTTTTTAACTCTATAAATAATACTAAACGTTTCTAAATCATTTATATTTCAATATTCATTACAGCTCTAAGTTTCTTATCTAGCTTATATATAGTTTCTTTAGTAAACTATTCATTCTTAATTTATAAACCAATCTATTACTTAGAATATAAATATCTTTAATATTACTAGTAGATAGAGCTATTACTTTCTAACTATTTATAAATCTTATTTATTCTATTTCTTATATTATACTAAGAATCTAGTTTCTATATTTGGGGGATTTCAATAGTTGAATAAAAAAGGTAAGTATTTCTACTTTATCTACTAATAAAATATAAGAAGCTTAATTATTTGTATTAGTATTCTCACATAATTCTATGTGATTATTCAAACTAGAATAGTCTCACACAGTAAAGAAAGTATTTTACTTATAGTTTTTATAGTCTGTCTTAGTTTTCTCTTATATAATAAATAAATTTATATATAAGTCGGATTTTCTCTGAATATTATTATCATTTTCTGTATTTAATTCTACTGTTTTATTCTTTTAGTTATTTTAATATTAAAACTTTCTTCTAGATTTATTTCAGTTATTTCTTTAATTCTAGTTTCGGGATTTATTAAAGAGTTATTATTAGTTTTATTATACTTATAATTATCTTGATTTATATTACAAATAGGATTATCTAGATTCAAACCAAAATCATTATTCAGCTAACTAGACCTATAATTATTAGAATTACTTTCTAAATTAATAGATCGAAGTTACTTCTTTTCTCAATATAAAAACTATTTTCTAGGATTTTGATATTTCTAAACTATATAACTCTCCTTTTATTAAAATCTTTCATTTTTTTTTTTTTTTTTCTATAAGCTATAATAGCTTCTTTATGAAGTCTTATATCCAATTTTCTAATATTGAGATCTCTATTTTTTCAATAATAGAAATTACCTCATATTCTAATGTTATTAATATTAAGCTTTATTTGATTTTCTAACTTATAAGGAATTTCAATATTTATAGAACCATAAACAGTTCTAATATATATATACATATATATATATAGAAACTATTAGAATATCCTCTTATTAATAGTAAAGTAAATTCAAGTAATAGATTAGAATTCTAATTTTATTAATTAGAGTTTTACTACTCTTTTTATTAAACTATTAAATTTATGAGTATAAATAAGTCTAATGTTACAAATAAAGTTTAAATAAGAGTAAATATCTTTGATTCTTTTATTAATAAATTTATTATTCCTAGTAGTATTAAATTTCTTTATTTTTCGTTTATTATTATTTTCATTATTTACTAACTCTTTCAATGCGAGAAGAGAGTTTGAAACTTTATTGACTGGCTTAGTCTTTAATAGAAATGTCTCAATAAACCTAGTTAACTTATTACTAAATAGAATAAATCTATTAAATCTATTATATGTAATAGAAATTACAGCTCTATATAAATCTAGACTAATATAATCTAAATATTAAAATAGTTATTTTTATGTTTTATTATATTTATTAATATCATTAGTAAACTTCGTTCAATACAAACTTCATAAATAGAAAATATATCTATTTTATTTATTTTATTAAATAAACTGAACATATTATCTTTTAAACTACTTATAGTTTTTATATCAATATAACTTAAATACGTCTATAGAAGCTAAAGATCTTATAATATAGGAATAGAAAGAATAATGTTCTTTTTTAAAATAAGAATATTAATTTTATATAAGTTAACTATTTAAAATCCTAATATTAAGATAGAATTCTTTTCTATATTATATCGTATAGGGGTTTCCTAGAGTATTAATGTAATTCCTGTAATATTAAAATTATTTTAAAGTCATAAATTAACTTCTAATTCTAGAATATAACAAACTTCTTTTAGTATATAAGTTTAATATTCTAGAGATAGTTTGAAATCTCCTACTATTCTAGCCATAAGGTATATAGTATTCCTCTATTTAATCTATTTTTAAACTAGGTTTATATTAAATAAAATACGTACAGGCTATAGTACGTAACTGGGTATTTTCCTGTTACAGAAATCATTTACTAAGCGTTGTATAAAGCTACCCAACGGGCGGGGGGCTAAACACGTAAAACTCTATATTAAATGAAATACTTTTATTATTAACTATATTAATAGTAGTAGCTATATTTAAGTAAAAATAAATAATTTTATAATTTTCTCTTTTATATTCATAGAGCTTCTAGTAATCTATTAATTTATTAAGAAATATAGAGTTCTATTATTGTTATAACTTCTTTTTATATAGGGTTTTTAGATAATTCATATACCTTCGAAAATACTATCCTCTCTAGAAAAAATGTTAAAATTAATATCCTTAGAAATAAATTCTTTAGATTTCGGACTTTCTTCCATTTTCTAATAATTTGTTTTCTGTTTCGTTGTTTTTTTAGTTCTAGCTCAACTAATATTAATAAATTCTGAATTCTCCTTTTTGGATTTCCTCTTATTTTTATTATTATATCTTACTATAATATTCGTCTACTAGTTCAGGGCTTTTTCTAGATAAAAGTAGGTATAGCTTTCTTTAGTATAATCATGCTTCTCGTAATTACTATAAAGGATTCCTTTTTATTTTTTATAATATTTTTAATCATTCTAAACATTCTTCTTCTCATAAGTACTTTTAGTATAATGAATTAAATTATTATTTCTTTTTCTAGATTTATCTAATATATTATACAATAAAGAATCCAAGATATAGATTTCTTTATGAGATCTAAAACTCTAAGTAATAAAATAATAAAACCTTTATAATTAGAGCTAAAACTGCTTAAGATATATGTTATTATTACTTATATAAGTAATTCTAATCTATTGTAAAATAGATTATTAGTTAACTCTTGAATTCTATTTGGAACTTCTTCTATACAACTAAAATTACTTAAAATAGTAGTAAAAATGCTTTATAGATTGAGAATTTATTAGTAAATCCTAAGGGTTTGTAGAAGTCTTATACAAATTTGAAATACTTAAAGAAAATCCATATTACTTTTATTTACTTAAAGAAAGCTATTTCTATAGTATAATTATATATAACTTAGAGCGTCTTTGTCATTATTTTTATTTTTAGAAGTAATAGGTTAAATAATATTTATAAAGATATCTTTACTACCCATTAAAGTTTTAATATTTAATTACTTTTACTCTATACTTAGAATAGTATCTAAGCTCCTCACCCTATATATAGACTTAACTATAGACTTTACCTAATAATAGTATTCATCTTCATACTAATTTACAACTAGTTAAAATAGTAGTAAAACTACTTATTATTATAGATAATTATACTTCTAGTTCTAATATTAGCTTTTATAATAGTAGAAGATCTTGTAGTATTAATTTATATATAAAAAGTTTTACTAAATGTAAGGTTCAGTATATATAATTAAAAGTAACTACTAAGGTTATAAAGTTAAGATTTCTTTAAACTTCTTGAAGATAAAATAAAATAGAGTATTTATAAGAATTAGACGTTTTAGAATTTATTATTCTTCTATAATTCTAATAATATAAATTAAATTGTTTTTAAGATTTATATAGCGATTTATAAAGAGATAACCATAAGAAAGATATAGAAGTATCTAGTTATAATTATTATAATCAAGGTTATTAATACATTAAATTAGATTTCAATAAACTTATTTTAGATAGTATAATTTATAAGTAGCTTATAGATATTGAAAACAAAATCGTCTAGTTATCCTATTAGTTACTATACCGAACTAATAATATTAGAGATTACGTATTAAGTGAATAATACTTTAACATTAATATTTTATTATAATACTAGCTATTAAATATTTTAGAGTATTATAATACTATAATTATAGGAGTTTAAAAAGTATTTAGCTATATTAGAAATTTCTATATCCATATAATTATTATTTATATATTAATTATATTCAATGAAAATATTAGAATTATTCATTGATAAGAATAAGCTGAGTTTATTATATTTATATACAAATTATAAGTTAATATATATTAATAGTATAAAGATTTATCTTAGGAGTAAATAGAACTTAGTTTAAAATACTAATATTAAGGTTATAAATATTAAGGTTATAATAAAAATTTAAATAGAATACTTATAGTTAGTAGTAATTGAATATCTTGAGATATTTGAATTATATATAGTTGTGAAAGTATAAAGATTTCAGGGTATAAAGGTATAAGATTACTATAAAAAGAGTTATTAATTATTTATTATTAAAAAGATTGATATAGGTTAGGTATACTAGTTATAGTTATAAGGGGTTTAGCTTTAGATTAATAAGGAGCTAGTTATAATAATTAGTAGGGGGGTAGGAAGGCTAAAGTCATATTTCAAGCAGTGATATATCTACTAATAGTCATAGTAGAAAGCGAGCTATTGGCCCTTCTTATTAAGTTTTAATATAAACAGACTAGACTTTATAATAACTACTTCATACTAATTTAGGAATAGTAATCTTTCTAGAGTTACCTATTTTATTAAAGTAAAATAAATTATTAAAGTATATATATTATAAAGACTTTCTAGAAAACTATGGATCTTTCATATTATATAACATAAAAAGTAATATATTCTCTAAGCAAATAGATATTTGAAAATTAAAATCCTTTTTTTCTATTTAAAATAAAAATATGATTTAAAGCACAAATCTAAAAAATAGAAATCTAAATCTTGATATTTCCTTTCTCTTTTTTGCATAGATTTACATTCTTTTTATATAAAATTAATTGAAGATTAAAGTAAAGTTTGAGATAAAAAGAATTAATTTTCTATATATATTAATTTCTTTACTATTGAAATAATTCGAAATTGAAGAGGAAATAAACTTGAAGGTAATTCGAAAAGGTAATTGATCGAGAATAAATCTCGAATATCCGAAGAATTAAAAAGAGCTGAAATAGGTAGAAAAATCGGATTTTTAAGTATTAACATAACTTGTCAAATAAACTTGATTCTTCATAAAAATAAAGTAATTCTAATAAGGTATTTAGATTCTATTAAAATAATAAAAGGGTGGAGACTTTCATAGATTTTATTATAATATTCGATTTTTATGAATAAATAAAAAAGGTGATTTTTTGAAGAATCAAGTATAGAATCTTGAAGTTAAAAAGAACCAAGCTTATAATTGATTAGAATAAATAAATAAATAAGTAAATTAGTAGTTGAATCATTACTGTAAATAACTATATACTTAGGAGAATGCAATATAATAAAGATAAATCTCTTAATATAAAGACTTATTCAAACTATTCTTAATAACAATAGTTAAATAGAAAAAGAAATATTATTATAATTAATAGTATATATAATTGTTTGTAATTACTATTTATATAGATATTAAAATCCTTATATAGAAGGCTTATTTTAGAGTTCTAGCTATAACTATAGTACTACTTGAGTTCCAGCTATAGCTATAGTATATAAGCTACTATTTCTATAGTATATAAAGCATTATACCTATAATATATATAGTTTAATATAATATATAGGCTAATATAGCTATAGTATATAATACGTTATAATTATAGCATATAGGCTAAAGCGTAGTATATACTATAGTATAACGATAATATATAAGCTACTATAGTCATAATATATAAGGCGCTATAACTATAGCATATAAAGCTTAAACTATTTCTAGTATTTTATGAAAAATAAACCTTTATGCATTTACCTTATTTACTTAAGAACTACTAGGGGTAAAGAGGTAAAATGAGTATGTATTTATAGAGCAAATTTTATATGATTTATTCATATAGAAATGACGTAGAACTTCTACAACCTCTATATAAATAGAAGTTCTTTATGTACCAGAATAAGTCTAATAATAACGAATTGGAATAATAATGTAATTACCTATTATTATAGATGATTATATCCCGAAGTCTAATATTTAACCCTATAGTAATAGAAGAATTTATAGTAATAATTAGAGACAATATGATTCAAACTAAGGCTTAATATATGAAGCTAAAAAATTACTATCAAGATTATAAAGTTAAAGACCTTTTCAAACTTCTTAAAAATAACATAAAATAGAATACTTATAAGAACTAGGTATTCTATAATATATTACTTCTCTATATCGTTTATAATCAAACTTAAATCTCTTTAAATCTATATAGTTACTAATAATTAAAGAAAGATACTATTAAGATAATATTATATACTTAAAATCCCTATAATTAAAACTATATACTTATTAGATTAAGCTTTAATAAGCTTACTCTAAAAGCTATAATTAATAAGTAGCCTATAGGTATTTAAAAAGTAATTGTCTATTTATTTTATAAATTACTATACTAAGCTGATAATTTTAAAGCCTAGGTATTAATTAGAAAATATTGTAATATTAAAACCTTATTATAATCTTAGTTACTAGATACCTTATACTATTATAATAATATATTTATAGGAATGTTAGAAGTCATCTATTTATATTGGAAATATCTATATCTATATAAAACTCTTTGTATACTAATTATACTTAATACAATAAGATTATTTATTAATAAGTATTAGCTGAGTCTTATTATAATAATATAGAGATTATAAGCTAATTTATATTAAGCATAGAAAACTCTTATATTAATTACATACATCCGTATCTTAGAGATAAGGAGAGTTTAGTCTATCATAGGGATATTAGAATTATTGACATTAAAGTTATAATATATATTTGATAGAATACATATAATTAATGGCAATTCAATATCTTAAGATATTTGAATTATATATAGATAGAACAGGAGAAGAATATAAAGAAAGAAAGTTATTTTAAAAGTGATCATTCGTTATTTATTATTAAAAAGTTAATATAAAATAGATATACTAGCTATTATAATTATAAGAGATTTAGCTTCAGATTCATTAAGAACTAGTTGTAGTAATTAGTAGGACGGTAAGAAGACTAAGGTTATATTTTGAAGACCAATATATCTATTAATAATTATAATAGAGAGTAAGCTATTAGCTTTTCTTTTAATTATAATTCTCTTTTTACTATTAGTAAGATAGTAGAGAAGCTATAAAGAGATCCCTATAGTCTTAGATATTCTATTTCTATTATTATCTTTACTATTACTATTATAAAATAATGGCAAATAGGGGATATTTATATAATAAAATATGATAAAATCTAACCATAAGAATTAGGCTGATTAGTAGTAATAGGGATAGAATATATAGGTATTTCTTTGAAGAATAAGTGATTAGGTAATGGTAAGGTTAACTATTAAATTGAAATAGTTTATGAATAATAGAAACTTAAGCATAGCAAATATTCTAATATAATAAAGTAAATTGAATAAAGAAATAAATTGTTATTCTGAAATAGCAATAATACAATTTTTATAGAAATAAATCGACTATATAGTAAATTGCTAGTAAAGAACTTCTTCTTCAAATCTCAGAACATATAGCTATTTAATTAGTTAGTAATAATACTAAGATAAATATTAAGCAGATTTGTAATAATAAGATATATAGTATTTTAATATTCATAAATAGATAATATTCCCTAGAAGAGAAAGTATTTAGGATGTAACTTTATTTTCTTGGTATTAATAAGGAATTTATAAATAATGTTATTTATATATTGCTACTTCACTAAAGATTAGAAAGAATATAGAGTAAGTTATCTTTTTGTACTAAAAGCATAATATTTTATTTAAAGAATTTATAGAAGTAGATAGCTAAATTATAAGTTATCTAGGCAATATTGTATAATTTATATAATACTTAACATATAAAGGTTAATATAAATAGTAAAAATATAATAAGAAGATAATTTCTATTATGATAGTTCTACTTATGTTTCTTTTGGAGGGGATGTCTTATATATGTTTATCAATAATATAGAGTAATCTGTCTATATTAAAGTAAGATATTAATGAGTAGCTAGAGTGAAGTATATAATTACTAGGCTAAAAATATAGAGACTCCTTATTAAGAATATTATTATGATTATTATAAATCAATATCTGAAGAGTAGTAGTAATGAGAGTAATATAAGATATTATTATATAATGTATAATATATTGATAATAAGAGAAAAGAAGAGAGTAGAATAAACTTAAGAGAAAGAAAGAAATAAAAGAAGAATAATAAGCTGTAAATACCGTGTAAGACGATATAGAGGAATATTAAAAACATAAACACAAGTAAAAGTAAAACTTTGAAAATAATAAGATATATATAGAAAGAATAGATAATATCTACTAGGTATATGGCATAATATTGTAGAAGATTATAGTAGAATTCAAAAGGTTATTCTTATTGAAATAATATTATAGATATTAAAGATATAAATATATTACCAGACTAATAGTAAATATATTTATAAGTAATAAAAAGAGTAAATAAGAGTCTAATAATAATATTAGCAGTGAAAATCAATGCTATTCTTTGGTTTTTAATAGATTATCTAATTAATAAATAATGTATTATATATTTAGCCCCCTACCTAATAGGTAGCTTTATATAATACTTAGTATTAAATCTCTATAATAAGAAAAAACCTAGTAATATACTATAGTTTATATATATCTCTATAAGTAAAAATAATAAAAAAGACTTAGTAGTATAATATTTAGTTTAAACCTAGCTCTAACCTAGAAATTAGTATAAGCTGTATAATAGTCTCTATAGTAAGTTGTAGCTTGATATACTAGTAGTAACTTCGAAGTATCACACTTACTATAGTAATACTTATAATATTAACTTATACCAGCTAGAATACTATTAGTATATTTTAATAATACCAGCCTTATAGATAAAAGAAAGTAATAGACTACTATAGACCAGCCCTCTCTTCAATATATTCAAGTTAATAGCTATCTCTCAATAGGTATATTAATAAAAGAGCAATTATTATATATCCAGGAGGGGCAAACTTATAACAATACTATTAGTAATAATAATAATAATAATAATAATAAGAATACTATTATTATATTTAACCCTTATAACTTCAATATAAATATTAATCTTATTAAAGCTATTAATAACTATAAAGATTATAACTACTTTTATAAGAATCTAAATAAACTAGTATTATATAAAGGCAACTTTACTACTCTTTCTAATCCTCTTAAAATAGCTATAACTAAGTTTAGCTTTGAAATATTACTAGTAGATAAAGTTATTAGTATAGTTAAAAAGTATAAAATTAAAAGAATAAAAAAGAATTCAGTATTTAAAAGTAGGATATTTAGTAATAATTTTGAATATTTTGAATATATATTAGAAGTAGCTCATTAGATATTACTTTATTCCAAAAAGGTATATATATTAAAATTAATAGTTATCAGCTAAAAGTTAGAAAGGTTTAAGATAGTATTATTAAGTAAGATAACTTAAGGTTAGAAATATCGTACTATTATATACTATTAATATAATATTATTGTAATTTGAAGATTTAAAGTAACTATAGCTGTAGTGGTTAGTATAGGGTGGGTTGGAGCATAGGTCCTAGCTGGATGCTAAATATTCTCTATATAAAGTAAAAGGCTTTCTAATTAACGAATAATATTAGAATTTAGTATTAATTAGTCTTGAAGAAAAATATGATATATAATAAATAGTTAAGAATATTATAAAGTAACTTATATTTAGTATTAAGGAAGTATATAATTCTAATTTTAGAAACTAGGGCTTTTAGAAAAGAAGATAGTAATAAAGATATATCAATAAAACTATATAATATATCTAATAACTAATTCGTCAAAGCTGCTGGAGTATTGAAAATAAGTTTAATTAAATTTCTTTAATTTCAATTCTTCAAGTAAGAGTCTATATAGTAATATAGACCCTATTTATAGATCTAAATCTTTTCTCGTTAAGCTTTTTAGCTAAACTTTCATAAGAATCTTCTATTACTATAAAGTTTAATATTAGAATAGAAAGAATAATTGTTTACTATAATAAGTAATTTCATTACTTTCCTAACGAGTTATTACTAAAACAGACAGATAAGTAGGTAAGTCGATAGTTAAGTTATTACTATTAATAACCGTGAGATTAGGCGAAATATAATATAATAAAAGTAATTTTCTCAATATAAAGACTTACTTAAAATATTCTCAATAATAATAACTATTTAGAGGAAGAAATGGTAATTTAGTTAATAGTATTATTAACTATTTCTAACTATTATTCTTAACGATATTAAGATCCTTATATAAAAGATCTATTTTAAAGTTCTGGTTAAAGCTAGAACACGTTTAGAATTCTAGCTATAGCTGTAGTTTATAGGTTACTATGGTTATAATATAGAATATATTATATTTATTATATCTATCTATATCTTAGTATAATATATAGATTAATATAGTTATAATAGATAGTATATTCTAATTGTAATATATAGATTAAAGTATAGTGGAGTTTTATATATTTAGTTTTCCGTCTAGTAGGTAGTTTTATATAACATCTAATAAATGATTTCTATAATAGGAAAATACCTAGTTATATACTATAGCCTATATATATCTCTATAGGTAAATATAATTAAAAAGACCTAATAGTATAACTACTAGTTTAAACCTAATTCTAACCTAGAAGTAGGAGCTAATAAGTAATAGAATAATAACTAGATATATAAACTTATTAGTATAAGTTTTATAATAATTAGAAAGTTATAGCTTGATATACTAATAGTAGCTTTAAAGTATTAAACTTATTATAATAGTACTTATAATATTAACTTATACTAGTTAGATACCTATTAAGTAATAATACTACTAGTATATCTTAATAATACTAGCTATAAATATAAAAGAGAGTAATAGACTACTATAAACTAGCTAACCGTCTTATAATAATACTACTAATAATAATAACAATAAGAATAGACTACTTCTAGCTATTATTTACTATTATACTTAACCCCTATAATTTTAATATAAATATTAACCTTATAAAAGTTGTTAATAACTATAAGAACTATAACTACTTTTATAAAAGCTTAAAGGGGCTAGTTTTATATAAAAGTAATTTTATTATCCTCTCTAACCCCTTTAAAATAACTATAGCTATATTTAGTCTTAATATATTATTAGAAGATGAAGCTATTAGTAGAACTAAAAAAAAAAGTAATAAAGAAGAATCTGGCGCTTAAAAGTAGGATATTTAAAGATAATCCTAAATACTTTAAATATATCTTAGAGGTAGCTTATTAAGTAATTAAAAAGATATATATATTGAAGTCTATAACTCGTAGAAGTCGTTATTAGCTAATAGTGGGGAAGGCCTAAGGTTAAATATATCGTACTAATTTAAAAACCTGAAGTAATTATAGCTATAGCTGTTAGTATAGGGTAGGTTGGAGTATAGGTCCTAGCTGGGAGCTAAATGTTCTCTATGTAAAGCTAAAGACTTAGATTAAAGTATAGTATATATTATAATATTTGCTATAGTATAGATATAGTATATAGGCTACTATAACTATAGTATATAAAGTATTATGATTGTAATATATATAACTTGAAATAGTTCTAATATCTTATAAAAGAATAAGCTTTTATATATTGTCTTTATTTACTCAAGATCTACTAGAAGTAAAAAGGTAAAATGAATATGCATTTATAGAGTAATATTTATATATCCAATTTATATGGGAATATCATCAATCTTATGAAGGATTCTATTAGAATAATAGAAATAAAGATTCTCTAGATACCAAAATAAATCCAATAGTTATAAGCTAGCATTAGTATAAATACTATTATTGAGTAAAATATATCGTTAAATCTATATTTAGAGTAAAGAGCTGAGATATTATTTCAGATATATAGTAAAACTAACTAAATAAGAGGAATCCTATAATTACTTAGTTACTTTTATTATTGTTGACAGAAATTCCTTAAAAAGATATCTTTGAATAATCCTGTTTTTTATAGATAGCTAGTATATTAAATTAAAGTTAATAAAATAAGAAGGTGGGAAATGCTATTTAGCTATATTAATAGAAGTATTTTATTCCAAACAGCTTTGAATAAATTGTATTATTTGAGTTAGGTATTATACTTCATGCCAACTAATCAAATATCTTAATTGAAGAGTATTGTATTATATATATAACTAGAATAACTTCTAAAGCTACTAATTACTTAGAAAAATATCATTTAACTTTTAGAATAACTTTAGGACTTTATTTCAGTAGTCGTAAATATAGAGATTGATATCTTAAAAAAAGAGACTTAGAAAGTTATATTTTGAAATAAATTTAAAGGAAAGCTAATCTCTTATTAGTAGGTCTCCTTATATAATAAGAGTACAAATAGATATTCTAGCTATTATGAAGTAAAGCTTTATGTATGTAGTAATTTATAATAATTAGGTTCTTTCAGAAATATAGAAATTATAATATTAACAAAACAAACTTTCTATATAGTACTAGTAATGATACTAACTTTAATCTTAAGATATTACGATCAGATATAGTTAATATCTTTCTTAATACTTACTTGAATTTTAAATAAACTTCTATTAAATACTAACTTCTAAAAGCCTTCTAATAGTTTGGGAGTTCTATGAAGTTTATTAATAGTTCTTATAATTTACATAACATATTATTATTATACTATAAGGAATTTCTATTAATTCCTATTCGGTAACAATTATATTTTATAAGTAGAAGCTTGTACTTTTCTTACATTTTAAATAAATACTTACTTAGTATATTATATATTAGAAATATCCCTAAGTGTTATGATTATTAAGTAGGAATTTACGTTACTTAGTTTACCTTATGATTAAAGAATATATATAAACTCAACGACTACAAACTAGTAAAGTAGTTGCTTGGAATATAAAGTATCTAAAATCAAAAGGCGAGAATAATTTACCTTATTTACAGTCAATATATCAAGAAGATTTACCAAATCCTATAATCTGTTTAGCATAATTTTGTCTCTAACTCTAATTCTTATAGTTTTCTTTATTTCTGATTTAAGTATTGTTATAGCTTTAAAAATAACAAAATTTTAAAAGAAGATTTAATCAATGTTATATATACTAATAATAGTTTATTCTCATAATTATAATTCATTCTAATACTTCTTTTGTATATTTATTTCTTATATTATTCTAGAAGTCACACTTATTAATATTGTTCAATAATCAATGATATAACATTATATTATTATAATACTTACTTTTTAAAACTATTCTATTATAGCTTAGAAGATAGATAAGTATTACTAATTAAAGAAGATATCTTATTTAATAGAAGTGATAAGATATAAAGGGTGTCTTCGAGATATATAATCTTTTATTCTAAAGGATTAGTTTAATAGGAATCTATTTATCATACTATTAGAAATACGTGTACTACTAAAGTAGAATTCCTTATATTTGGATATATTAGAGACAAATCTAGAATCTTTGAACTACTTTAGAGGAAGATTATTCTAGAACTCTATAATATCTAGGAATATTAGTCTATCTAGAGGGTAATATATATTATATATAATCTTGCTATATAGCTATAATATGATATATTAGTTATTTACTACTATTAGTAATATATTATATAGCATATAGCGTTATCTAAAACTTTAGACTTATAATATCGTAATTACTTATTAATTGCTAGATTTTCTAGCTATAGCTAATACTAAATACTCTATATTAGTTATTAGTAGTATTTAGAAAGTATAGTACTATATATATAGTAGCATATATAATTAACATATAATTTATAGTATAATAAAACTAATAAGAAAGTTTATTATTATAATAACTAAATAATATGACTTATAGTTGATAGGAAGAAATAAATCTCTATATATCTCTACTTCATAGATGTTAAGAATATATAGCTTTATTGATAATATATAGTTATTATAAGCTATATCCCACTAGAACTAGCTATAGCTAATAGAGCTTATTCTATTACTACAGACTATGATAAACTGATTTTATATATATTCTATAGTACTCCTAAAAAGTCTTCTTCTTTAGCTTAGATTCATGTAATTAAAATACCGCTATATTGAACTATATAAGCTATACTTTATATATATCTAAACTTAATATTACATATGTATCTTATTACCAATTATATTATACAATATAAATATATAATAAGAATAGTATAGTTATAAGCTTTATATGAAGTTTTATGGTAATGATAACATAGTAGAACTAATAACTTACTATACTAATTAATATAATTACTTAACTATAAACCTTTTTAGACTCTATACTATTTAGTATAATTATAATAAGTATGAAAACTACCTTAGAACTAGGTTTAGATATCAATCTAATCATACTTATATAATAATAATTAATATTTAACTCTAGAAAATTCTTAAAGAATTATAATAAATATGTAGCCTCAATATAATAGATATATAATAAGCTTTTTATTAACTATATATTTATTATAAATAACTACCACACTCAACATTTTATTAACTTATACTTAAATATAAAAGTATGGTTAATTACAATAAAGCTTTATAGAAGTAGTAGTTTCTAGAATATATATAGTTTAAATAGCTTCTTTAAAGATTTAGACTATATGTATCGATATCTGAGTATAATAGATTATATTTTAGTATATCTCCCAAGCAAATATATAAAGAATTATAAAAACGTTATTAGTTTCCTCTTTTATATCAAAAAGCCTTTCATTATAATAAGTAGTATTTCATCATTATATATTATATATATCAGTTATTTCTATTCCACTTTATTTCTAAAGTTATACTATTATCTAATTAGTATAAATATTAACATTAGTAGCTTTAAAGAATATACTAAGGATATATAATATATAATAGGATAGTTAGTAGGTTATGAGATTTTGTATTTTAGATTTGATTAATAAGCTATTAGAATAGAGTAATAAAATAATCCAAAAGTAGATAGTAGTAGTAATATAGTAATAATAAGTATTATTTAGACCTTAGAAATTATAAACGTTATACTATAAAGTACTTTATAATAATGAAATATATAGAAATACTTTAATAATTTAGTCTAAAGATATATAGCTAGGAATTATTTAGAGAAATATACCTCTTATATTAATAAAATAGCTTTAGAGTAAGCTTATTTTAATAATAAAGCTAAAGGCTTAGATTTTCATCATAGTTTAAGAAAAGAATAACTCTAATATAAAACTAGGCTTTAAAGCTTATAGAAGAAGAAAAGACTAGCTAGGAATATCTTGGAATAAACTATAAAATAAGTAGACTTTTTATATTATTAGAAATATAGATTTATAAAGAATATTTTATCTGAATACTTTCAAATAGTAGTTATGATGTTTATACTATAGTTAACTATTATCTAATCTACTAATTCCATTTATTATATATAAATAGAATATTGAAAAAGCTTAGAGGGTTAATAGATAAAGTAGTACGTATATTAATAAAAGATATTATAGTATTGAATATTAAACTTGGTAGTTTTATTTAGGAAATCTATACTTATATTATTAACAATTTAGATATTAATATCTATGAAAATAAATTATAGATAAGATATAATCTTATTACTTAGAATATCTAGAAATATAATACATACTATAATAAGGGTTAGATATATGTCTTTCTAATAGAATAGAAAGAAAGCTTCCTAATTGGAAAGATTCAAATAGTAAGAATACTAATAACTACTTCTTTTACTATAGTTTATTAGAGAGCTTTTAAGAGATATAAGTATATATATTACATATATTTTATAATAAGGGAGATTATATAGATTATTAATTTAGTAAGTATTAAGAAGGTATTTTCGGTAAACAATAGAAAGGATAACTTAATAACATTATTATGTTGAATATATAAGAAATTCAAGGATTTCTTTAAGTAAAATAAAAAATATCTTATATTATTTATCTACTTAGGTATAATTTATAGAATCGATTTAAAAAAGAGAGATACCAATTAAAACTAGTTCTTATTTTAAGAATTACTAAGGTTAGATGTTATTATTATATTTCATAAGATCAGAATTATAAAGAGGTATTGGAAGAAAGCCGCTTTTTGTATATAGCATAGCTTTTTTAAGTAGTTTATATATCTATTTAAACTTATAAGACTACTAGTAACGTATTTATAGAAACTATTTTTAATATAATATTTAGTTACTTTTACTCTATACTTAGAATAGTATCTAAGCTCCTTACTCTATATATAGATTTAACTATAAATCTTACCTAATAATAGTATTTATACTAATACTAACTTATAAGTAGTTAAGATAGTAATATAATTACTCCTATTATAGATAATTATACCCCTAGTTCTCATGTTTAAATCTATAATAATAAAAGACCTTATAGTCTCAATTTATATAATGAAAGCTTTATTAAAGCTAAAGTTTAGTATATATAGCTAAAAGTAACTACTAAGGTTATAGGGTTAATAACTTTCATTATCGTCTTAAGAATAGATAAACTAGAATATTTGTAAGAGCTAGGTATTCTATAATTTATTTATCTTCTTTAACTATAGTTTTATAATAGAATTAAAGTTTCCTCGAAATCTATATAGCTACTTAAAAGAGTAACTACAAAATAAGTATAAGGATATCTAGTTATAATTATTATAATTAAAACTATTGATATATCAGACTAAGCCTAAATAAAACCATTCTAAATACTATAATTCATAAATAACTTATAAATATTCAAAAGAAAATCATATAGCTATCCTTTAAACTACTATACTCAACTTATAATATAAGAAACTAAGTATCAGTTAGATAATACCTTAATATTAATATTTTACTATAATATTAACTATTAGATATTTTAGAGGATTATAGTATGTAATTATAGGGGTTTTGAAAACTATCTAATTATACTAGAAATATTCATATTTATATAAATACTATTTATATATTAATTAAACTTAATTAATATAAGAGAGGCTAATAGCTCGCTTTCTACTATAACTATTAGTAGATATATTACCCCCTGAAGTATAACTTCAGCCCTCTTACCCCCCTACTAACTACTATAATTAGCTCCTAATTAATCTGAAGTTAAACTTCTTATAACTATAGTAATTAGTATATCTACCTTATTTGAACCTTTTCAATAATAAATAACTAATAACTCTTTTTATAATAACTTTATACCTTTATACTTTTATAGTTACTAATATATAATTCGAATATCTCGAGATATTTAATTGCTACTACCTATAAGTACTCTATTTCAATATTTATTATAACCTTAATATTTATAACTTTAATATCCCTATTAACTAAGTCTTTCTTATTCCTAAGATAAAACTTTATACTATTGATATAAAGGTTTTCTACTACTAATATAAACTAATATATAATTTCTATATAAATATAGTAGGATCTAGCTTATTCTTATTTGTAAATAATCTTAATATATTAAGTATAGCTGATATATAAATAATACTTATATAGAAATAAATACTTCTAATATAACTAGATAGTTTTTAAAATTCTTATAATTATATTATTAGAATACTTTAAGATACTTAGTAACTAGTATTATAATAGGATATTAATATGAGAGTATTATCCAATTAATATCTAATCTCTAATATAACTAGTTTAATATAGTAATTTATAAGATACTTAGATAATTTTCTTTCAAATAACTAAAGACTATTTATTATTTATAATATTTAATATAACTTTATTGAAATCCAGTCTAATATATTAATAACCTTAGTTATAATAGTTATTATTAGTTTATAACTAGTAAACATTATAATCAATCGATTATAGAAATAGAATATAACTAGTTATCTTTATTTATAATATCTAAATCTAGGTTATAATATATATATATACGTTATATATTATAGAGATAAATCTATATAATAATCCTCTTATTCTTATTAGTCTAAATAAATAGGTTAACTACTTAGTTACTTATTACTATAGCTTTAGCTATTTTAGTACTATATTTAACCTAATATTAATAATATTCTCTTTTATAGTTAAAGTATATAAAACATTAACGCTAGTATAAAATATGAAGATAGCATAAAATATAAAATTAGTATAAAATCGCTTCTAATCATATAAGTCTTTTTAATTATACTAAAAACTATAAAAATACTATAAATAGTATTTCTCTTTAAAAATACACTTTTTATTTGATATTTTATTAAGTATTTTGAGTTCTTATTATAATATATCTTTCCCTCTTTCTATTACCTTCCTCCTATTATCCTATATACTTTTTTTCTATTTTTATCTCTTCTTCTTATTATTCTTAGTAGCTTTTATAACCTATCCTTCTATCTATATTATTACCTTATTTAATATTATAAACTTTTTAAAAACTTAATTATAAGATCCTTTAGTTATACTATTTAGAAAGTTAATTTTATTATTAATTTAATAGATTTTAAAGATTTCTTTTTATTTATATAATTATTAGAATATTATAATATTAATTATAAAATCCTTTTTTAATAGTATTTAATTTAATAAAATATTTATAGAGGAAATAGGAGTTAGTATAAATTACTATTAGTATTATTAGTATTTCTAAGTATTTAACTATTTATTTAAAAGTATTAGAAATTATATATTTTATCTTAATTCATATAGCTATACTATAAACCTTAGAAGCTAGTATATTTTATCTAACTTTTTTCAACTTAATAGAAGAAAAGTAGATAATATTACTTTTAAGTTTGAAAGTATTATTATTCTTATTATTTCTCTTTATTCTTAGGATAATAATAAATCCTAATTCGGATATTATATTTTTACTATTAGTAAAAGATCTATCAATAAAAATATAAAACTTTAATTTTTTAATATTAATAGGAATAAATATTAAACCTTATTCTAAATTATTTATCTATTATCTAAGATGTTTCTTAAATCCATTAATATTTTCTTCTATTAAGTCTTAGTATTTAATTATAATAGAAAAGTTAAAATATACTTCTAGTTAATATATAGAAGTTAGATATACTTCTTATACTTATTACTTAATATATACTAATTTTATTTTACTAGAAGTATAATTAATTGGTTTAACTTTCCTATTTTAGTTTTTTTAAATAAAACTTATATTATTATTATTTTTAAAAGTTATTATATTTCTATTAAAAACAAGAGGCTTATTATTTATAAGTATTAATTTTAACTTTACTATAAATCCTACTTATTAGAATTCTTCTTCTTCTTTATTATTAAATTCAAATAAGTAGAAACTAAAGGTATCATCTATTTATATATTTATAAT
>QAPF01000550.1:0-25021 GCA_004367935.1 Colletotrichum sidae | reverse complement strand
ATATAATTAAGAAGTAAAATCTAATATATATTATATATAACTAAATATAGCTATATATATTATATAAAATTCTATTTCAAGCGGTTTTAATAAGACGGGGTCTATAGAGATAGTACTAGTACTTGAGGTTTAGCTAGTACAAACTCTACCTCTTAAGCACGTTATTCCTAATAGTAACTATAGTATATATACCTTAGTATAACGTATAGGCTACTATGGCTACAATATATACTATAGTATATAATATACTATAAATATAACGTATAGGCTAAAGCATAGCGTACATTATAGCATAGCTATAGCATATTAGCTATTATAGCTATAGTATATAAAACACTATAACTACAACGTATATAGCTTGAACTGCTTCTAATATCCTGTAAAAGAGTAAACCTCTATGTTTTTACCTTATTTACTTAAGAACTACTAGGGGTAAAAAAGTAAAATAAGTATATATTTATAGAGCGATTTTTATACGATTTATTTATATAGAAATATCGTATTACTTCTTATTATTTCTATTAGAATAATAAACATAGAAGTTCTTTATATATGAGAATAAATCTAATAGAAATTAGCTTAACTATTAATTTCAGTCTTAGTAAAAGGTTCTATAACATAGTCTATTTTAAAATAAGAAATAGTTAAAGTAATTTAAAGTCTTATATCTATATAGTAGCTACTTCTAAGTTTTTTAAAGTATTATTGAATATTAGAAGATATATATTAATAATCTTTCTAAAGCTACTTATTATATTCTTTTATAATCTTACTTATATCAATGACACTATAAAGGGGTATAAAACTTAGATACCTATAGAGAGAATTAAATATAAAAGATAAATAAAGTATTATATTAGAATAATTAGGAGACCTTTATTTAGAAGTATTTTTTTAATTGATACTTTGTAATTGTTTTAGATATTCCTAAGTACTTTTATTTATAATTGTAGAATAATATGAATTTTTAATAAGAAGGAGTTTTAGGGATTGAACTTTCTTAAAGATTCTAGAATATAAATATTATTAATTTTAATAATAGATTTTGACTATAAGGTGAATTAGATACTAAAGAGTTTTTAAAATATAGAAGAAAAGAAACTCCTATTTTGAAAGTCTTATAATTAATAATACTTATTTATCTAAATATTAAGGTTATAATAATAGCTAAACAGGCTTATCTTAAGAATTGTATTAAATCATACTTTTAAAGTAAAGTTAGTAAGACTTGTATAAGAAACTTGAAAGTTTTAGAATACTATTAAATTTGTATTTATAAGTTTGATAAATATAAATATTTCTTAAAGATTAAGACTTAACTAATTGTTTGTAGAGATTAATAATTATAAGATAACTTTGAAACCTATATAATTATTCTAATAAATATATTGTTTTATATCTTTATAATAATTACTAATTACCTTCATTCTAAGCTATTATGATATAATATAGTTAATACCTTTATGTATATAATAGTAAATGAGGTTATTGATATAGCTATGTTATTAAATTTTTAAATATTAAGTAAGATATATTATTTTAATAGAATACTATATTATTTTTAAACGTCTCCTCTTTTATAATACTACTACTTAGAAGTAAGTTTTCAGTATTTAGTTTAAATTTATTAAAAGAAAGTTGTATTATCAATTAAAAAAGTATATTATCTTCTTCGTCTATATTAATAACTATATACTTTCTTTTCCCTTAATAGATAGTTTTAAGATATTTATATTATTAATAGACTTTTAATAGAAATATCATCTTAAGAGAAGTAAAGACTTATAGCAATTTGTTAGTATTAGAATTATTTAAAATTAAATAGTATAATGACTAGAAGTCCTATAAGTAATATATATAACACAAACTTCTTAAGTACCTTATAAGATATATATAGTATATTAAGTATCTTAAAATCCTTCTGAAAGCTAAAGAGTTCTTATTATAATCTAATTAAACTTCTCATATAGAAAGTATATATTATAAATAGAATATCAGCTTTATTAATTATATTATAATAATAGTAAAAGAAATATATATTATCTATATAGCAAGTTAATTATGATATTTAAATTAAAGCTCCTTAGATGACTACTATATAGAGGCTGAATAAATAATATAATATCTTAATAAGATAACAGATTTCTACTTTAAGTTTAATTATAAAACTAGTAATTTATTTCATAACTTTATAGTTACTATAGATACTAGCTTTATAAGTAATACTCATAACTAAAAGAACTCTTAAATATATAATATATATTTCTTCAGAAACCTAATAGTTTAATAAGTTAATAAATAAGATATTGTTATTATTTTAATAATTACAATAGAATTTTAATATTATTTTAAGCTACTTGAGAAGTTGTTTCTACTGGCCGCCTTATTATTGTATTTTAAGTAAACCTCGCAATAAATATATTTAATAGAAATCAGATATATAAGTTTCACCCTACTATTTAAATCTAATATAGGAATTAGTAAATAATATATTCTGAGACTATTAAAATAATATAACTATATATAAAGCCATAATATATAGATATTTATAACTATTAATTAAAATAAGAAGCTTAATAAGAATATTTCAATATTAAATATATATTTCAAGAAACTTTATAATTGATAGTTTTATAAAGTTTCTCTAGAGCTATTTACTTAATATTCTCATTATTTAGATTAATATAATAGATTAATTAAACTACTTAAGGTTATAATAAGAAGAAGAATTTTAAAATGACTTCTAATATTTAAAAGTCTTAGTAAAGCTTTTAATTACTAATTAGAATCTATAGACTTTAAATCATAGTAATAGAAAGATTAAATAAAAAACTTAGAAATATTAGAAGTATTTTCTAACTAATAAGAAATATCTAAATAATCTATAAATAATATTATTCTTCTTATTCTATGAATAAAAGTTTGAGAAAAGTAATAGAATAATAGAAGGAACTTTTTATAAGATATAAATAAAAGGTTTAACTAGTATTATTTAAAGAAGTAATCTTATAGGTAAAACTCTTAAAGCTAAAGGTGTATATTAGGAAGAATATACTTAAGAGATAGAATTTATACTAACTAAACCTTAAGTACTAGTACTATCCCTATAGACTTTACTTTATTTAAATTATTTAAAATATAGTTTTATATAGTATAGGTAGCTATATTTAGTTATATATAATATATACCAGATTTTGCCCTCTAATTAGATATAACAATTATTTCCTAAGATATTAATGGTATAATAGTTTACAATTTGAGTAAAGTCTTCATTTTAAATTTTAATTTAGTAAACTTAGTCTGTTACTATTTTTTAAAATAATATTTTTCCTATAGTTTCATAGTTTCTTTAATTATATAGAATTTTCTAACTAGATTATATGCTATAAGCTTATTATTAATATTAATATTATTATGATTTAAATACTTCCTAATTAAATAGAAGTATTTTTAAGAAATTATTATAATAATTAATTAATAATCTATAAATATTGTATAAATATTTTATTTTAATACTAATATAGGTAAACTTTTATAAATATTTTAAATAGCGAGATATATTACTAAATAATAGAAATTCTTAATAGAAATTAAGAATAAGAAGTAGTTATTAATATAATAAGTATAATCTGTTGAATATTATATATAGAAATAAGCTAATTCCAGACCTTATTATATAATATAACCTCAATAGTCATACTATATATTCTTATAATTATAAACTTTATATTTATTATTAAGGCTTTAGTTATTATACTTTTACTTCTAGTATTTCGTTGCCTTTTTATAGAAGCTTCTAGAATAGTATTTCTCTAGGAAATCCCTAGGATTTCCTATAGAATACCCTAGGATCCTTCTGTTATAATCACGATTCTTTGAAGAATAACCGTAATAGATAGGCCTATACCTTCTTCTTTCTATAATATACCTATCCTATTTGTTAGCTATTATACTAACTAACTATATTTCCTACTTAAGGTTTCTTCTATTTAAATAGTTCCTTAATATTAATAGTATCTATAGGATAAACAAATTAAGAACTAACTATTATGTATAATAAATTTCAAAAAGTCCTAGAGAAGTATATAAATTTAAATAGATAAAAGACTTTTCATAGAACTAAGATTTATCCCAATAATTAAACAGTCCCTATTATTTAATCCTAGTTAATATATAATAGTATAGGTTAGCTAGTCTAATTATAAGAAAGTAATAGATACATATACGAATACTGTAATCTTAAGCATTACTTTCTCTATCTTACTATTTATCTACAAATAAGATAATATGATAAATGATTATTTTATTTTTATTATTCAATACAATATAGACTAAAGATGCTAATTAAATCTAAATTATAATTCGTAATAGTTAATACAGAAAACCTATAGCATCGCTACAAGGTATCTTAAAGCCCCTTCATATAAGTTTTAATTATTATTAGAGCATTTCGAAATAATACATATTACATTACAAATACATATTACATTACATATTATATATTACAAATACAAATATATAACATATATTTACAATGTATTAGGTATTGTTTTCTAATACATATATTTGTAATATAATACAAATATATGTATTAATCTCTGCAATTATTATAATATATTATATATTATATTTATTAAAGTATATTTTAATTTATTATATTTAACCTATAATATAAGTATTATATTAATCTTTAGTATAAGATATTAGATATATTATTATAAATAACATTATCAGAATAAGATATTAATATATTATATATATTGATTTCTTTAATGAATATATTAATACTTAAAGAGAATAGGTATATTAGAATAAAAGTTAATCAAAATATATAAGACATATATTAATAATATTCTATAACCCTACTTTTTATCTACAAGGCTGTTTCAATATCACTATTAGTAAAGCTCTCACTCTTATTAGTAATATATATTATAATTTACGTAATGAATTTAATTCATAAATTACTCTAGTAAATGAAGTCAATAACGCAAGGAATTAAATATTTAATAATATTATTTAAATATGATATTTCTTATATTAAAATAAAACGAGTTTAATATTTTATGAAAATAATAAAGTACTAACTCCTTATTTAGTTTTATTATTACTTTTAATTCAAATAGGTTTTATGATATTATAAAAGTACTTCTCCTATCCTATTGATAGTATGAATTATAATAGTAAATATAAACCTTATCTTTTTAGCTTTATATTAAACTCTACGTTGAAGTTTCAAAGTTTCTTAGATAATATATTTAAAGCTTTTATTTTTAATTGAATTATAAATCTAATTAGAAGTAATTTAGAATAGGAATATAAAAGGTAAGTAGCTAATAAAAGAATATGAATATAACTAAAATATTAAGATTGATATACTAATTATATTTTAATAGTCTTAGGGAATATATTAGTAATAATCTTCAAATAAGTAGTAAGAAAAGATTATTTTTAGAATCTATTAAAAATACCTTGTTTTAGAAATTATTATTCTTAATATTAATATAAAGAATGAAGGAAAATCTAGGGATAATATTATATTTAAAGTAAATTCTATAATAGATCCTAATAGGTCTAAGGTTAAACCTAAAGAATTTCAATTACCTCGGCTTAAGCCTAAAGAAGAGTTTATTAGTAATTTATTTCTTATTCAAAATAAAAAAGAGAATAAAAGTTTTAAAAAAGACAGATTAAATAACTTTTTGAAAGTATCATGATAAGGAGATGAAATAAGTTAAGATTATTAATATTAATATAATCTAAATTAATATAACAATAGATATAGCCTACTAAGTAGTAGAAAGAAAATAAAGTGAAGTTCCCTATTTTAAGTATTTTAACTAGAAAGTATCTATTCATTCCACCTATATTAATAGCTATAGAATCTAGTTTTAATTGATTAGATAATATTATGACTAAAAGAAGAACTAGTTTAAAGTATAAAAGTTAGAAATATTATATATTATTAAAAAGCTAATTTAATTATAATAATAAACTTTATAATAATTCTGAGTTATTTATTCCGAAATTATATATAGATTTATTTGATTATAGAGATATTTCGGATGACGAATTAGATCTTACTATTAAAGAAGGTATTTCTAATTATAGTAATATGGAGGAAAGTGATATAGAAATAGATATCAATGGTAATTAATAAATTAGAATTAAATATTTTTACTAGCACTATAAACTAGATCTATTTGATAACTTTAGAAAACTTCTTTATCTTCTTTATAGATTTTTAATAGAGTCCAAAATACTTATACATAATAAATAATATTTTGAAATTATGTATCTCTATCATATTATAATATATCACTTCAATTATAGGAGTCTTATATTAACTAGTATTTCTTCTACTAATAATGATATTTATCTTAGTAATTTCTATAACCCTAATCTAATATATTATATTACAAATCATACAAATACAAATACATATATTATATCTATAATATAATAGAGTTTTACATATTCATAATACAAATATATATATTAGCTATTATATATAATATATTACAAATACATGTATTTGTATTTATAGTAGATGTACTTGTATTATCGTAATGCTCTGATTATTATAGATATTATCATTTCTAATTAAAGAAATTTAAATAACTAATTAGCAATTATTATTAGAAGTTTTAAGTCTTTTTCTAAAATAAATAGTACTTCTATTGATATATGAATAGAAATCTATAGTTAAAATCTATTAGGAATTAGTAAGAATTATAAGAAGTTTTAGTAGTATTACTAACTTTTATATAAATACTAGTAAAAGCCTTTTGCTTTATTTAGAGAACATTTGGCATCCGGTTAAGACTTATGCTACAAGCTACCCTATACTAATTCTTACAGCTATAGTTACTTTAAGTCTTTCAATATCACATAATAATATTATACTAATAGTATATGATATAATATCTCTAACCTTAGGTTATCTTAGCCTTTCTAACTATTAGCCGACGACTACAATAAGCAGATTTCAACATCTATACCTTTTCGGAATAAAGTAGTACCCTACGAGCTACTTCTAATAAAAAGAATAAGAATACAAAGTATTCTATTATATATTATTAGCTATATTATTTATCTTTTTCTTCGGATTTCTCATTATATTTATATAGTAAATTAGAATCTTTCTTAAATAATTTTATATAGCTTAAATAACCTCTATTAATGAAATCTTTTGAAGTAGTACTTCTTACTATTTAATCTAATCAATAACATTATATAACTTAACTAGATATTCTATAAGTTTATAGTTATTTACGATATAGTTATTTCTAATAGTTATAATATAAAACTAGTTAAATAAAAGCTTTACTATTATTAGCTTTTTTAATTTAAATTAGTAAAAGAGTTATTCTTCTGGAAGTTCAATATTAATAATAAGACTTTTAAGCCACTTATTATATATAGATATGTAAGGTAGAAAATAATTATTACAATTCTTTAGATATTCTAAGTAGAATTAGTTCTCAGAAAATGCTACTAGAAAGAGATTTATGTTATCCTATAAATCTAAGAAGAAATAGGAAGTTTCTAGTTCTATGTTTTACTAATAGTATATATTATTATTTAAAATATATAAGTTATTAGAAATATAAGATACTATTAAACTTATAATAATACTAAGTAGAATCTTTATTAAGTATTATTCAATAAGGAAATGAGTTATTTAAATAATAATAACAATATTCATAAATCTATATTCTAAACTCGATAAAATTGTCTTTAGAGAAAACATCTATTAAAGTAACCATCCTATTTAAACTTCAAATACTTAAGATATATTAACTAGTATACTAGGAAGAAAATTGAAACCTTCTTAGAAAGTAAAAGTATTTATTTAAATAGTCCTAAGCTTATATATATATAGATCTTGACTAATTTACCTAAGAGATATAACTAACTTTCTGAATTAAAGAATTAATCCTTTAAAACGAGTAGGGTCTTTTAGCTTTATTTTCATTACAAGTATTCTGATATTTATTATAACTAGAAATATAAGAATACTTCTTCTAACCTATATCTTACTAATCTTTTCTTTCTTCCTTATTTATAACTTACTAATTATTACTTGATTCTATTTATAATTAACTTTCCCTAGTTATAACCTAATATAACCTTTTCATCCCAATCAAAAATACTTATACCTCTTATTTTTATAAACTTAAGAAACCTAACTGTTTTTCTTTAATCTACAATATTGGCTTTTCGATATTAAAAAAAGAAATAAATAAGATATATCTATAAGTTTTAATCTCCTTAGTTAAGCTAACTATAAACTACTAATATCTTTTTATCTTCTTCTATAAACTAACCTATTTACTAAATAATTACTAGTTTTATATTTCTATCCTTTAATATCTTTTAGAATCAGTATTTTAAAGTAATACTTTTATTATAACTCTAAATTTAAAAAGAGCCTTAAACTATGTGTAATCTTTAGTTTACTTTCATAACCCTATAAAACTATAAGAGAATCTATTTATATATAAAAAAGATATTTATATTCCAATAAAGAGTTTTAATTATTTTATTAATCCTTATCTTAATAACTAGTAGATCTAGAAGATTATTCATTACCCATTTCTTATATTTAGTTTTCTTATTTAGAAGTATAATAGTTAGAATATAATACTTTATAGTTATTATGAAGAATAAGTATATACTATATAAAATAGTAAACTAGCTTTTAAATCTATAAATTCTATTTCAAATATATCTTTTTTTAGAACTCTTTATACTAACTACTCTTGTTATAAAACTTAAGAAACTTATAAGTTCAACTATATTAAAGTCTACTGATAATAGGGTTATAGTTTGATATACTTTAGTAAAAACTATTAATTAAGTAATAAAAATAAGAGTTTCCTTATTCTTAAGTTTAAAATCCTTAAGAACTTTAAAGAAACTAAAATATTAGTAGTAACTTATCTTAACTTTAACTAACTTCTTACTATGATCTTTCTTTAATAGAAGATAATATACCATATGCCTAATACTACTTTTATATATGTTACTTATTTCTTTATATGTAACCCTTCGTTTTACTTATTTTAGGATAAATTACTTCCTTACCTTTAAAAAGATATTATAAGATAATAAGAAATGAAAGTTATAAGATTGAAAACTGTTAGTTCATTTTTGATTGAATAAAGAAAATACTGAAATAGAAAAAATATAAACATAGAGAATAAACTTATATCATGAATAAAACCTTCTTCTACTATCCTTTTTACTATTAATTATATTCTTCTAGATATCTAACTTTCTTATTAAAATAAATAGTTATATTTAATCTCAAGAAGAAAATAAAATATTTTGACTATTAAAATCCTAAACTAGTTTTTTGAACTGCTTAAAATAGTAGGAATAGTAAAATAAAGTATTATTCTTTCTAACTTATAGTTTTCCCTTTCTAACACTTAGAAGAATAACTCAGAATATAGAATTTTGAATCTTAAAACTAGAAAATAAAACCTCTATATAAAATATATAAACAGAACTATTCTTTTAGCTTTTAAAATAGATACTTGTATTGCTAAATATTATCTAGAGAAAGGTTAAGATCCTAGAGAGGTATTTCTTAATATACTACTTTCTTCTTTGAACTAAACCTAAGAAGATAGATTTTAAATATAGAGTTCTTTAGTATTATAGTAATATTCTTCTGAATAATTGATAGGTATACTAATTATTAAATCTTAATCATTTCTTCCTCATCATCATCATTCTCTCCTAAGGCTACAAGTATTTAATAATCTTCTACTTCTCTAATATTCATAAGTTTATTTTATAATTAAAAGATAGTTTCTCATTCTAATTCTAATCTAAAACTATAAAGATCTAAATTTGATAATCCTTAATACCCTATAAATACTTAGATAAATTTCAATACGTAATTACTATTATATATTAGATTGTAAAGAACTCTTCTGATAGAATTACTAATTTATATAAAAAGAAATCTAAAATATATAAAGAAACTTGCAAAACCTTAATCTATGAGTATTCTAACTTCTATTTTAATAACTTATTAACTATTTTCTTTATATTATAAATTAATATAAAATTGTTAACTTCTAGTTTTTTATTGTAAAAAGTCTTAACTTATTAGATATTAAAGTTTCTTACTACTTTCTAGTATTATTCTATAATTATTTTTACTATTTTCTCTCAATCCTTATTAAACTAGATAAATACCTTTATTCTTCATCCTCATTCCTATATTTAAATTTGATCTTAAACCCCCTATATTAATATTAAGGTCTTAATTAATAGTATTGTTTTATAGTTATATTCAAAATAAGAAGAAACATATTTTATTAATATTTAAACTATTATTTAGTTTATCAATAATACTATAAGTAGTAAGAATAAAGGATCTTAAGTAATATTCTTTACTATTTAGACTAATAGAATATAAGCAATAAGTAAATACTTAATTTTAATAATACTATTAACCTTTATATTATAAGTAGAAGTAACCTATTACTTTATATTATACTACTTCTTAAACCTAATAATATTCTACTTATTTTCTAACTTATAATTTATAATAAATATCCTACAGAAAGTATATTAAATAATACCTTCTTCAAATACAAACTTCATAATAGTATTAGAATTTAGTTTATATTTCTACTATCTTCCTAGCTATTTAATAAAAGTATCTCTTATTATGATAAGATATTACTTACCTATTTCTTAAGTATCTAAAATTACCCTATTGAGTAAGTATTTATATAAAATACTAAATTATAAAACTTATCTATATATTTAGTTTAATATAATTTATAAGCTAAGTAGTATTTTACTATCTCATGAACTGCTTTATATATACTCACCTAATAATACTAAATAGATAGCCTATAGAAACCCATATCTTAGTTATAATACTTGTCATTATATATTACTATAATAAGCGTTTACTATACTACTAAATTATCTTCTACTTATCAAATTATCAGTTTATAAAGTAGTACTTAGATAAACAATCATTAGTTTTACAGTTAGAACTTTAATATAATATATTTAAACACTTTTAAGCAGGTTCAATTAATACTAAATAGCTTTTAAGAATTACCAAATAATAAGTCATCTATTAACATCTCTAGAACTATATTTATAAGTTATATAATATAGATATAAAGAATACTAACTTAAAGTCTATAATATTACTTATAAAGAGATTAATTGTTATATTAAAGACTTCTTCTATATATTCCTTATTACTAAAAATATATATTCTATCAAAGAAAGATTGTATACTTATATCTTTAGAAAAGAAATCTTATTATTAATCTAGATACTAATATCTTTTTCTATAATTGTATTATTTCTATTAGATAGTTTGGAAAGTCTTTAAGATAATTTAGTAGCTATTAGATTTATTATATTATTAATATAAAAGATTTTAAAATGAAATATCTATACCTAAAATATTTAGTTGATAATGAATACTTCTTAAAATCCTAATATTATATTATTAAGCTTATCTAGCAGTAAATTCATATCTATCTCTAATAAGAAATACTAGCTATACAGATAGCTATAAACTTATTTTGAAGCTTTTCATGATTTCTTAAGTTCTTCTTTCTTTACATTATAATGAGGTTTGAAGTTTATAAATTATTTATCCTCATGGTAAATAAAAACTTCTTTCTACTTAGGAAACTATCTTAAAATTGTAGTTTAATTAGTTCTATTCCTATAGACTATTAAGTAAATCTATCTTCTCTCTTAGTTATTAATAATAGAATTAAGTATAAAGGTATTATAAAACTTATTTTATATTTATTCTATTATTATTTTCTATGGTCCTAAATATTAATGAAAATTCCTTCTGAATATATTATCAAGAAGATATATAATAGTAGAATAGTTCTTTATTCAAATATAGTAAAGTATTTGTAAAAATATATTAATAAGACTACTAGTACACTCAGTAACTAGCTAGCTATAACTACTAAAATACTAGAAAGAGCTTTCAGCCGAAACATCACAACTTAAATCTTTTAAATAATAGTCTATATAATAACATAAACCTTATTTATATATTCAAACTTTTCCTAATTAAAGTTTCCAGCAATACTCTTATAATCCGATTATTTCTATCTAATATTTAAGTAATTGATATAAGTAAGAATATCAAATAATAATGATTTTAATAGAAAATAGCTACCCTATAAATATAAACCTAGTATAAGCCTTAATAAACTTTAAGAATAAATATTTAACTTAGTAGAAATATATAGTAACACTACTAATATTATACTGTACTCTTTTTAAGAATTAAATAGATAAAATAATAATAATATTAGGTTAAATATAGTATTTAAGTAGTTATAACTATAGTAGTAAGTAATTAAGTCGTCGACCTATTTATTTAAACTAATAAGAATAGAAGGATTATTACATAGATTTATTCCTATAGTATATAGTATATATATATATATATATATATATATATATATTGTAATAGAATAGATATAGCTATATACACTATAAAACTAGGCTACTGGCCACGCCCCAAAAGCGGTATTTCAAGGGTTTAAATACCCCATATATTCCAGGTTTCAATAGTAATGATATAAGCTATTTTACTTCCTTATATACTTTCTAGATAATACTTAGAAGCCTTTTGAGGTAGCCTTCTTAATTTCTTATAGTTATAAGCCTAGTTTAGCCTAGTTTCTTATATTTGCAAATGCCTTAATCTTTTCTCTACTATTTGAATAGTCTGTAATAACTTTAATAACCTTTTTCTATTAAAATCTAAATACCTATATATATTAGAACTTCTTTCTAATTCTTCTTTCCGATATATATATAATACTAACTTTCTCCAAATGCCTCTATATATCTCTTCAAATATATATTTAGTATTACCTATCTTAAGGTATCCCTATATATTTCTTTTAATACTAATACTATTAACTTCATAAAAATATTCTTATAGCGCTTTTACTCTTACTATACTATTAGGCTAACTATACTTCTCTCTCTTTTAATTTTACTTTATTGTTACTTCTTTACCCTACTTATATTTCAATTAGCTACTATTTAAAATAATATTCCTTTAGCTAGAATAGACTTAGCCTATAGTAGTTAAATCTAAACATATATCTAAGTATTTCTTTTCAGACGTGCTATATATTATTTCGTATATATAAGGGGGTAGAGAAAGCCTGAGAGCCTAATATTAAAAGCTTTAATTTAATAGAATTAGGCATTAAAATGAAGTTGATATTAAATAATATTATTTAGGTTATATATTTAGGTAATAAAGATTTATTAAAAAAGAGGCTACTCCTAGTGATTTAGAAAGAGTTAAAAGTCTGTCTCTTTATAATAGTTTTAATAATAAGTTACTACTTAAAATATGCCTTCTAGGCTATTATAAGAATAGGCTTTACATATAAAATATACGTTATCTAATAATTAGACTTTAGATCTTATTAAGATTAAGTTTCTAAAATAGCACCTTTATACTACTAATGAGCTGGGATATATAGATATAAGAATTGGAATCAATAGGAGGTATTTTAAAAAAGACAAATCTTATAATCTTATTTAGCTTAATAGTTATGCTTTATATAGTACATTCTTAAGCCTTAATCTTAAATAATACTAGTAATAATCTTAAGTAGCTATATGTTTTTAAAGTAAAATAAGAAAGTAGTAGTATTTTATAAAATACTAGGGATATTTAAAAAGCTATATTAAAATTTCCTTATCTTTTTGAAATTTTAAAAAAGTGGGAAAGGCTATTTTTAAATAGTAGAAGCTATTTAGGATTGTTACCTTTACTAAATAACTATATTTAAAGGCTTAAAAGCCTTATTATGTTTACTTATACTTGATAGCCTTATTACTTTTGCCTTAGAATACTTATTTAAATATTTTAAACACTTTAAGAATAGTTATTCAAATACTTTTTTATATTAAGAAAACTACTAGGAATAACTTCCTCTCGCTATTAATTATATCTAACTCCTAAGGGGCTGTATAATAAGATAGATATAGCTATATAGACTATAAAACTAAGCTTTAGGCTATACCTTAAAAGCGATATTTCAAGGGTTTAAATATCCTATATACTCTGTATTTCAGTAGTAATAATATAAGCTATTTTGCTTCCTCATATACCTTCTATATAATACCTAGAAGCCCGTTTAGGTAGCCTCCTCAATTTCTTATATATATATATATATATCATATAACTTAAATATAAATATTATAAATAGAAATAACTAATTTTATGGTTAATTAATTAAAAGATTTACTAATTATAAGCTAATACTAATAAATAGTATTTTATTACTATTAGTATTATCTAATCCTATTTAACTATGGATTAATAAAGAATAATCTAAAAAGATAGAATTATAATACTTCTTAAGGAAATCTCTAGAAGCCTATATAGTACAAATAGGTAACTTCAAATTATTATATCTATATATTACCCTAAGATATTAATATAACTTCTAGAAACTTAGATAGTAAAATTAGAAAGAAAGAAGAACTTATAATAAACCATTAATTAAATATCATTGATATCTATTATATGATAAACTAATAATTTAGATTTCTACTAAGTTACTAAAATGAGAATATAATAATGAATATAATACAGTTGATATAAATAAGAGAAAAAGATCTATTATAGATTAATATTCCTTGGTTCTATTTCTTAATATTCTATATATATTTATTAAATAGAAAGATAATAAGAATTTAATGTAATAACTATAATATTATAGTAAACTCTCTCCTAATAATAATAGTTTACAAATGAGAAACTATCTAACTTTTAGAATTCAAATTATAGTATTTGAATTACTTTAGAATATTATATTAAGAAGAAAAAGGAATTTTTGAAAAGAAACTTTATTATATTTAATAAAACAATCCTAAGAAGTAATATAGAAAACCTACTAATATAGAATAATTATAAATATTCCTAAACCTTCTTCCAATATATTTCATAAATAGTTATAATAGGTATTTTGTAAAGATTTCCAGAGAACTAGTAACTTTATAATATCCTAGTAAATAGTATTAAAATTAAAAAAAATTATAAAACTATTATCTATTATTCTTATTCCTAATTATTCCCTGAACATTTATTTACATATTAATACTATAAAGAACTAATTAATACCACCTATTAATAATATAAGAAGTATTAAATAGATATCTAGATATATAGCTATTTACCTCAATATAACTACTAAGTATTTTAAAAGTCTAAAGAAAAGATACTTGATGATTAATAGTAAGATCTAAAGTATAGAAAAAAGAATAATTATAAGACATTAAAAAAGAGGATATATATTAATCAGAAGAAATGAATATTACTATTTACTTAATAATTATGATAATTCTTTCTTTTAAATCTACCTTCTCCAAGATATTAAAGGAAAGTATTACTTTATATATCAATAAGTATATATAATAATAGCTTATATTTTTTATTTTTTATTTCTTATTATTGCTATTTCTTATTATTTTTATTTACTATTAGTAGTATATTTATATAGTTATAATTAAAATGGATTAGATTAAGAATTAGATTAATCTTACTCCTATTACTAATGAGCGAATGATAATATTGCTATATATGTTATAAAATATAATCAGTTTAACCTAAAAGATATTTAGAAGTCTAAATTAAAAGATATATATAGAATCTTACTAGGAAGAAACTTCTATTTAATAATTATGATTTATCTAATAAGCATATATAACTCCAAAATTACAATTCTGAGAGACATACCTATAATTTAGATACAGTAAAATTATATTAATTATAAGTCTTCTCTTAATCTTTTATTTTGAATTATATTTTCTTCTTAAAATCTTATTAATACTTCTAGAGAAATATAGAATAACAAGAATGTAATTGCTTATTTTAATAAATATAAAAAAGTCTTCTAATATATTAAGATATAAAAACCTATTAGTATATATTAGAAAGTTATATTCGAGTAGAAAGGAGAATAAATTATATTTTCTAATAGAAACATAAGTATTAATAATCTTTATATTTATTACTATATATAAATGAAAAAAGAATAAGATTTCTATTTTAAAGATTTATAAAATACTTTTTAAAAGGCTTTGTAAAGTTAAATAGAAATAGATTTTAATATAATAGAAAGAGGAATATTATTATATTTTAAGATTACATTGTTATTAAAAAGATACACTTTTCTATAAACAGAAAAGCTATCAAAGAGATATTAGTAGAAATACTTAATAAAAATATATTAATCTAATACATAGAAAGGAATATGAAATTCAATTAAAAACGTTATTATGAAGAAAAACTAAGATTATATAAGAAAAACTAAAGTTATATTAAATAACTTCTAAGAATTAGAAAGTTTACACTTATTATAGGATAATAATATGTTTTGTTAAAAAGTTTCAAAGTAGAAGTAATTCTAATTCAAGTAATACTATTAATAGTAATTACTAAAAATATATTAATATTAAGTTTATAATTAGTTGGATAAAATATCTAGATAATTATATTTAGTTTATAAAGTTTTATTATAGATATTACTTTTCATTAGAAAGAATAATACCTCGGATTATAGAGACCCTTAAGGTTTTATGTACATTTTAAATACAACTACTACATATCTCTAAAGTAATATATTATCTTTAATTAACTATATAAAAACGTTCAAATATTATTCAGTAAGAAATATTAATTAAAAAATAAGTATATAGGTAACAACTATAATACTTTTAAAAATAAGATATAGAAATTTGGTACTAAATATATTAGTTATAATATTCAAGAAGACTTTGCTAGAAGAGTATTTTATAATATATTAATTAGATAAGTATATATATAGTATAAAATATTAATTGTATTAATTTTATATAACTTCTTTATTATCTAAATAGTTATTATAATTAAAGATAAGTTGAAAACCCCATAAAGTTTATTATAATTACTATAAAGAATAAAAAATATACATTTAAAACCATTTACTAAAGATTATAATTATATTAATATAATTAAAATATTTAAAGTAATAATAATTAGAATTAACTTTTAGATATATTTCTTTAGATTCTTAAGATTTATAAGAAAGGGTTAATGAAGGAATATACATGATTATATACTAAATATATGATATAATCAATAATCTCTATCATTCTATTAATAAGATAAAGCTAACTCTTAATAAACCATATAAAAGGGTTATAAAGATCCTTGGAAACTAGTGATAACAATCTAAATAATAAAGTAATTATATTATAAATTATAATTAATTTCTAGCCTATTATATATATAATAGTCAAAAGTATAGCTAATACTTCAATTATTGGTGACTATATTAACCTTTATATTAAATAGACAATAGTAATATTTTCTAACTCTTTTATAAAATGCTTTGAAATAGAAATATGTATAATAAATGCTATGTATACTTAAAACTACTTATAGAATACTAATTAATAAAGTATACTACTAAGGAATACAAAATAGTAATATTACGTTTTAAAAAAGTATTTGTTATTAATACTTCTTTTAAAAATACTATACTAATAGAAATAACTATAGAAGTATTATATGATAATATAAGTAGGATATTAGAAGAAAGCTTTATAATAATCTACTTTATACTAACTAATATTAAAACTGAAATAATTAATCCTAAGAAACCTATAGAGATCTTCTAAAACTATACGTATGATCATTTGATAATATCAATTAAACTGGAGATTTTCCTAATCTTAAAATTTTTAAAGTTATATTTAAAAGTATTTTTCTGAATATAGAAATAAGAGGACTATTTATAAGAAATATATAATAGTTAGAAACCCTCTAAATGTATATTTGATATCTTATTAAATAAACCTATTTCTAGAATAAATATAAGATTTAGAGATAAATAAGATTTTATGAGTTTTAGTATAATTTAAATCTCTATATGTGTTGAAAATATTAGCTTTAATATTATATTAATTTTTACTTTCCTTGCTTCTTAATCTTTCTAATATAAATTATTCTAAATCTATCTTAATAATCTTAATATTAAAATGAAATAAGAAGGAGTGTTTCTATCTATGAAGAAATATTATAAAAACTTCTAGTCCTCAATTTAAGAGGATCTCTATAAAAGAACTAATAACTTCTTTATGAAAATAGAAATATAGGAACGTTATAAGAAGTTCAACTATTTTAATATCTAAAAGCTAAATATTATTCCTAATTAAATAGGCTAAATAATCACTATTAATAAGATTAAAATAATTATAAAGAATTACTATTAATACTGAATAAATAGTAAAACGTTATATTAATTCAATTTTAGCTTTGGAATTAACTATAATTCCAATATAGAGATTATTATCAATATAATACATTTTAATAGTAATATGCTTATACTATATGTAGTTAATATATTAATAATACTTATAATTATGAGATTTATAAAAGGTATCTTTATAGAAAGTATATAATATGTACTAAATGTATACTAGATGGATATATACTAAGGTCCTCTAGATAGAATTATTACTAATAAAGAATATAGCTTTACTACTAAAAACCTTGAGGAAAAGCTAATAATACAGATAGTAAAATAAAGATTATACTAATTAAAACTTATTATAATAAGCATAAGATTAAATACTTTTATATCTACTATAGAAAACTTATAAACCTATATATAATAAGATATTAGGAATACTAAGAAAACAGGTTTTTTAAAATATAATCAAGGTAATTAAAAAAACTAGGAGTTCTAATAGCTTTATATTAATCCTATTTACTTTCAGGATATACTAATATTTTAATAAATTATTACTATTAATTGTAGATCTAATAAGATATATGATAAGTATCTAAAAAATAATAGTAGAAATATATAGAATCTATGTATAATACTAGTTTCTAAATGTTTCAAGTATATATATTAGCTTTTTTACTATATCTATCTACTAGTCTCTATAATAATTAGATCTATATATCTATTAAACATACTAAAACTAGATTAAACTTTTTAGATTTATCTTAATTAATAATAAGATATATATTATAAAGATAGAAAGTAAACTTAATACTTTCTATATAATAGCTGAATTATGTTACTAGTCTTAAGGTAAAAAAGAACAATTGTAGCTTCTATCATAATACGACTAAAAAGGAGGCTTTATTAGAAAAGATGATTATAATAGTAATGCTTAAGGAGAAATTAAGATGATAAAAATAATTATATAAAGATAATATCTTTATTATATAAATTAATGTCTTTAATACTATGTATTATAGTATCTATTTTATAATGAAAAAAGTAGAAATCTTGGTTACAATTGTTAGCTTTTGTTAATATAACTTTATTATAATTTCAAATAAACTTTTTGAAGGATTACATATTAAGAAATAAGAAACCTTATAAATAAAAAGAGTATTATACTTTATATATATTAATATCTAAAAGTATAAGTAAAAAAGAATCTTTAGTCTTAAATTTAACAAGAAAGTTAAGAATACTAATAATATGTTTTATAAGAACTTATAACTGATTATTAAAGGTTTTAATAATTAGGAGAAAGCTCATATCTTTATATACCTACTAATAATATAATAAGTTTACTATTACTCTATTCTGATACTATTAGTAATACTATAATCTAATATTTCTATAGAAGTCTATTTCTATAATATTACCTAAATCTATATATAGGTAGAAATATAACTAAATTACTTTATATTAATAAAAGCTACTTACTAGTTTATAATAGTTATATTTAGAAAGCATTGTCACTATTATAGTCTAGTTATTATATAGTATTATAGAATTAGATATATATTAATATATATTATACTCTAATTACTATTATAATAGACTAAGAACAGAAACTTATTATATTACTTATATCTCATAATCTATAAGTTAGATAACTTATATTTTAATATTATAAGTATAGAGATAGATAGTATTTTTAATTTCTACTTATTGAAGTTTAATAAGAAAAGACAAAAAGAATCCTGATAAATAGGATTTATAATAAAGCTAAAAATAATACTTATAAAGAATAAGCTTTTGATATCTAGTAGAAACATAATAACTCTAAAGGATGATAATAATATAATTCTTATTTAAAAAAGCTAAAGCAAGTAGATTAGACTTATTAACTATATATTTAGTAAAGTAAAGTTAGGATATACTAGATAAAGAATATAAAGAATATATATAACTTCTATATACTGATGAGAAGTATATTTTTATTTCTCTCTTATAATTAAGTATTAAGACTTAATAGAAGAAGATATTGAAAACCTTAATAGATATCTTATAGAATAAATAAATAACCTAGAATAAAACCTAAAATCTATCCCTATTAATATTAAAAAGATAAAGGTCTATATTTTTATCAATAAATTCTTTATTAATTTTAAAGATATGATATTATTATTATTCTCAAAATAGAAATAAGATAATAAAAGTAATAATACTTTTAAACTTAAAAGTAACACTATTTAGTTTTCTTCTACTGAATTAGAAGAAGTCATATAAAATATACTAGTTTCTAAAGTCTATAATATAACTATAACAATTTATATCAAATATATAATTTCTATTACTTTTGGATAAAGAATTAGATATTTTAAGATATAAATAATAGTAATAGTAATTTATACTAACTTATATTCTTTCTATAAGTACTTTATTAAATTAAACATTATAAAAAGAAAGTACTATGTATTTAATATCAGAGTATTCTAATAATTATATAAATAAAAAGAAATCTTTAATATCTATTAGATTTATAGTAGAAATAACTTTATGAATAGTATAATCAAGAAGTCTAATAATTAAGCTTTGAAGAAATTTATAATAGTAAATAAAGTAATAATATAGATAGAAAGATAGATGATAAAAGTTACTAATAATAATAAGAAGAAGAAATAAAGGTAAAAAGAAGATATATAAGATAATAAGACGAAAGTAATAGAAAGAAAGAGAAGTATATTATAGTAAGAATTTAAAATATCTAATAATGTATTGAATAAGAAATGTATTTTATAGAGAAATACTATTTATAGTATTTTTGTAGTTTTTGGTATAATAAAAAGGATTTATATAACTAGAGGCAGGTTTATACTATCTTTATACTTTATATTACTTTTATATTTTATATTACTTTTATATTTTATACTAATCTTTAGTATTTACTATATTTTAACTATAAAAAAAATATTATTAGTATTAAGTTAAATATAATACTAAAGTGGCTAAAACTATAGTAGTAAGTAACTAAGTAATTAACTTACTCATTTAGAATAATAAGAATAGAAGGATTATTATATAGAGTTATCCCTAGAGTATATAGTATATTATTAGTTTATCTAGAAGGTAACGCATGCCGCATGTAATCTTGCCGTATATATACAAAGTAGTGTTCTAGGTATTCGTTATTATTCTTATATTATGTAGCGCGAGGCGCCACATAAAGCTCTAGATCTATAGTATAGTAATTACTTACTAATCACTATATAATTAATTATAATTAATACTAAATACCTAGTACTTATTACTAGTAGGGCGTAGAAGGTATACTACTATATATATAGTAATACGTATAGTTACTATATACTTTATAGTATAGTACAACTAATACTAATAACTTTTTCTTTTTACTATATACTTCAATACCTATCTATTTATATGAAAAGTAGTACCCTTAGCAATCTATACTTTCTTATCTTAATAATATTTAAATACCTATTTATTTATTCTATTTAAATTACCTATTTGTTTATTTAAATAATTATATAGTTTAAATAAATACCTACTTGACATAGTGCTTTAATATCTAGCTGGCTTTTACTGTTTTATAGTAAGAATAATAGGTTTAAATCCTTTAGTAGGTAAGTATAACTAATAGTTACAAACCTTCTAGTTATATAAACTAAGTATAATAATTACTACTAGCTATTAGTTCTTAGTAATAGCTATTTAATAGTTAGTAACTATTAATAGCTAGTGATAAGTATTACTAACTAGTAGTAGGTATTATATAATAACTTATTATAATCTTTCAAAAAGTAATTATAATAGATATAGGCTTATACCTTCTCTTTATAATAATTTACCTTCTATATTTATTAGTAATTATATTAACCAACTATATTTACTACCTAAAGTTTTCTCTATTTAAATAGTCCCTTAGTACTACTAGTATCTATAGGATAAATAAAGTATGAGCTAACTATTATATATAGCTTCTTTTAAAAAGACCTAAGAAGTATATAACTTTAAATAGATTAAAGACTTTTAATACAACTACTAAATAGTTTAAATTAATAAATCTCTTGAGGGTATAGTTTGGTATACCTTTCGTAAAAGTATTAGTAATACTATTATTTCTATTAATCTACTATACCTTATAGAGTTCATAGTGTTTATATAACTACTCTAATACTACAATATTAATTGTAAAGTATTTTTCTTTAGTAGTATTAAGTTTTATAAGGTATTTATAAAATGAGTATAAATTAGTATATATAATAATTAGGATTTAAAGGAGTTTTTAGTACTAGAGGATCTTGTTAAGTGATATAGCTATAATATAGGTAAAGTATATACTAATTACTATAATATAAATCTCTAAAATAAATATACTCCTAATAATTCTTTTATTTTTTATAAAAGAGTAGTATATAAAATTACTATAGAAGTTAAAATAGCTACTACTAATAGTAGTCTTTTAACTTAGGATTATTATAAATCCTAGTTAAGATAAGAAAATAGTGTTATTAGTAAATACGTTATTAATAAAAATATAAAAATATATTTTAGTGAGATTAAGTAGTATAAAGTTAAGGTTATAGTTAAAATACTCAATATACTACTTAAGGTATTTGCTAAATATAGTAGTATTAATACTTAAAAGTTATTATTCTTATATTATATAGGAGAAGTTAAATAATACTTTAGGTTGGTATGTTAAAGTAAAATGTATTTCATATATATATTATTCAATATATTATTCAATATACATCTTTTTAAGCATTTTAAGCATTATATACATATTAATAAGAACGACCTTTTACTCTTAGTACTTTTAGTATAAATAGAAGGTATTACTATTAAATAATAAGATACTTCTATTAAATACTAATAGTACTACTTTTAAGAGAACTATTTTAGGTTTAGCTTTAAATAAGGCTGTTTAGAGCTCTTTATCTTTATAATATAAGAAAGTAGTATTTAAGAAACTAAAAGTATTATTAGTTTGTATACTTATAAAACTAAAAGTATCATTTTTTAAAAAATAAAATAAGGAAGTATAAGTTATATATTAATATCTTTATTTATAATTACTCCTTATAATACTTAGAAAAAGTTACTTATTAGTAAATATTAATCTTAATAAAGCTATATAGTAGTTTAATAATAATTATAATAAAGCCTAAGGGGTATTAGTTTTTAAAATATAAAAGTAGTTTAACTATAATACACCCTATAAGTTCTATTTTAGCTTAAGTATAAGCTTATATAATATTATAAAGCTATATTATTATATTAATATACTAGAAGAAAGCTAAAGTTATAACTAAAGTTAACTACTAGCCACTTTATTAGATTATTAATAATTATATTAGTATTTCCAAGTTACTATTATTTCTAAAGCTTTAAATGATAAATCTTAACTTCTTATATACCTTATTAGTATCTTTATTTTTCATTTTGTTAATAATATAAGACTTAAAATATTTATAATTCTTATAGAGGATAGGGTTATACTAGATAACTTTTATAATAATATTAGTAATAATACTTTTAACTTCTTTTTTTATTAATCTTTTAAATAGTAGTTTAAATATTATAATAATACTTTTTTATAGAACTTAAATATTAGTATTATATTAGACTATTGTTCAGCTATAAAGTATATTATAAAATAAAGTTCTTAGTTAAAATCTAGGGAAAGTAAACTACCCCTATAAATTATGAGATTAAAAATTATTTATATTTAAAATATTTAAAGTTAAAATAATATATTACTAATTATCTAAGGGGGAAGGAGATTATTATTATTAATAGTAATAGTATTACTATCTTCTATAATTATAGGAGCTTATATTATTTATTAAGTATTCTAAAGCTTTATGGGAATAACTATAAGTAAAGCTAGGGTATTATTATAAGAAGATATATTTCTATATAGTATTAGGTTTCTGATAGAAATAATATAAATTCTTATAGATTTCTTATAGATACTTTTAAGTATTAATATTTTAAAAATATAATTTAATAAGATCTCTTGATTATTATTTTTAAAGTATAATTTCATAACTATAAATTAAAGCTCCTAAAAATTATAAAAAGACTTAAGAATATATATCTTACTATATATAGTAAAAGAGTAGTATAAGCCTTACTAGTTATTTCTCTCTCACTATATATAGTAGAAATTAAAGTAAGAAGATTATAATATATAAGGTATCTAAATATTACGTATTACTAAAGTAGTATTAATAAGATATTTAGTATACTCTTAGTAGACTTTTTTAGTAGCCTTATATATAGTATAAATTTTAGTAATAATATCTAGAGAAAGAACTAAATCTTCTATAAAATAGGAGTATATTTTGAAAATAAGTAGAATAAATATAAAACTATTTAGCCTAATAGTATTATTAATTGTTTTATATACTACTTAAGAAGATCCTTTTTAAAAAGTATTAAATATCTTATTATAATAAGTCTCCTATATATAATAGAACAATATATAGTATTACTTAATCTTACTAATATTATTATATATTTTAATACAAATCATATAGACTATTAATCCTATTATTCTTACCTTTAATCTAAAGACTTTAGATTGAAATATTATACTTATATTAGTAGTAATAAAATCAAGAAGACTTTATTATATATTAATCTAGTATACCTTAAGGACTTCTTATATTACTTTTACTAAGATATTTAGTAAAAACTAAATTATATTAAATATTATTATA
>QAPF01000549.1:0-24916 GCA_004367935.1 Colletotrichum sidae | reverse complement strand
CCCCCCCCCGCGCTAGCCATGTCCAGCTCCACGGCGGGGCAGTCCCCCTCTTCCGTCGTCATCGAGCCCATCACCGACGAGTCCGACTTCCACCACGTCGCCGAGGCCGCCATCAACGCCTTTGGCCACCAGGTCCACGACGGCGTCTACATGGCCATGAACCCCGGCTGGGACACCCCCGAGGGCGTGAGAGCCAGCGGGGAGCGCATGGCCAGCCGCTGGCGGTCCGTCGGGAAGGACAGGGAGGGCAGGCCGACCACCGTCTTCCTCAAGGCCACCGTGCCGGACCCCGAGGACGCCGGGAAGCGGAGGATCGCCGGCCTGGCCATCTGGATGCAGGCGTCTGCCGTCGAGGGCCACGGCGAGCCCCATCCTTCCAAGGAGAAGCTGAAACAGGCCCTCGGGCTCGAGGCGCTTTACCCCGGAAACGAGACCGAGCAGCGATACCTCGCGCAGTGCATGTCGTCCTTGCACAAGCAGCGCGCCGAGGTCATTGAGCAAAAGGCGACGGCGAGCCCGCCGGCCGTCTTCGTGTTGGATCTGTGTGCCGTCGACCCCAAGTTCCAGGGAAGAGGTGCCGCCAAGCAGTTGGTGCAGTGGGGTCTGGACGAGGCGGAGCGAAGAGGCGGGCTCGAGGCCATTCTCGAGGGGTCCAGCATGGGAAGACACGTCTACGCAAAGCTGGGGTTCAAGCAGGAGGGGCCTGAGATGGCATATCATGTTGACGAGGAGTTTGCTGCGCGCGAGAGACCGTCCAATATCTTCATGCGAACTGGCGGCACTGCGTGAGGGAGGTTTACCGTTCCATTAGATGGGTTTTAGCAACACGTTTAATGCATACGAATTACTGCTCACACACGACTTGCGCACACATCCCGGCTAGATGGATTTGAAAGTGTTCTCAATCATGAAGTCATTATAAAATAGTAATACAATACAGGCAATTCTTGACCACGCAAGAAGTAAGACACTGGATGTACTGCCTTGATATACAAAACGTGCCCATGTACAATCAAACCGCGTTCGAAGCGGTCTCGTTCTTGGTCTGGTGGTGCTCAGTGTAGGGCAACCGCTCGTCACTGGCCTTCTCCTTGGGCTGGCCATCCCCGACGGCGGTGTTCTCGGTGGCCATGGACGCGCGGTGGAAGGCCGTCTCGTCCTTTTGCTCGCGGGTGATGTAGCCGGGAGGCACCCAGCTGCTGGAGGTCCAGGGCTTCAGGTGATCTTCGCTGTACATCCTGTCGACGTTCTCGAGAGAGAGGCCTCTGGACTCGTACAGGAAGAACCAGACGAGGAGCGCGGCGGCCAGGTTGCAGCCGACAAAGACGAAGCCGTACGCGTACGAGATGCCATCATCCGCAATGGGGGACAGGAAGGAGATGAGGAAGTTGCCGAACCAGTTGCCTGCCGTTGCGAGCGAGGCCTGCTTGGCTCTGGTCCGCAGAGGGAACAGCTCGCCGATGACGCACCAAGCCATGGGTCCCCAGGTCTAAGAGAGAGTTGTCAGCGTGGGATAGAGTGGATGAGGATAATGGTCAACCTACACCGGCGAAGGAGGCGATGAACATGCAGGCCGAAACAATCATGACGATGCCCGTGGTGCGGCTGGTGTCGGGAGGCACCGCGGTACCGACGGCGGCAAAGACTGCAAGCCAGGCCGCTTGCCAAAGGGCGCCGATGAAGAGCGGCCAGCGTCTGCCGTACTTCTCAACAACGTAGAGACCGTAAAAGGTCAGGGCGACGTTGACGGCTCCGAGAATGAGCTGGGTCATGATGGGGTCGTCGATACCGGCCGACTCGAAAATGGTGGCGCCGTAGTAGAAGAAGTAGTTGACACCTGCGAGGAACGAGTCAGCGAGTGCGCAGATGCAGCCCGGGGCGGCGCAGACATACCCGTCCATTGCTGGAGGAAGTGAATCGACATTCCGAGCAGCGTGCGATAGACCGTCTTGGGAATGCCCGAAGATCCGGTGAAGCACTCGGCCCAGGTTCCGCTGCCGGTCTTGGTCTCCTCCTCGAGGACCTTGAACATTTCTTGGAGGTCGGTCTCGACTAGCTCGTTGTGAGGATCGCTCTTCATGCCGCGCAGACGTGCCATGGCCATGCGGGCGCCCTCCCAGTCGTGTCTGCCGGCCAGCCAGCGGGGAGACTCGGGGACGACGAGGATGCCGAGACCCAGAGGCATGGCGAAGGCAATGCCGAGACCGATGACGATGCGCCAGGAGGCGTCGGACTCCTGGATGTTGCGGACTCCAAAGTTGATGAGGTTGGAGATGAGAATGCCGAAAGTGATCATGAGCTGGTAGGAGGCGACGACGGCACCGCGGATCTCCTTGGGAGAGCACTCGGACTGGAACATGGGGACGCCGACAGACAGGTTCCCGACGCCCAGGCCGGCGATGAATCTTCCCATCATCTGCGAGGGATGTTAGCGAGGCTTTCCAGACGCGAGGCGAGTCAACAGGGTTGGCTGACCATGTGCACCCAGGTGTCCATGGCGGTGATTTGGATAATGTTGCCAATGACGAACACGACGACGCCGAAGCTCAGACTCTTCCTTCGCCCCCACCAGTCGGCCGTGTAGGCGCCGGAGAGAGCGCCGATGAGGGTGCCGATGCTCATGAGCGAGACCATGAGCGACTGGATGATGGAAACCCATGTCTTGACTCCGTTTGCGTCCTCGGGACCCGTTGCGAACCTCTGTCTAAAGTCGGTGAAGAGGAGCATACTCGAGATCTGACCGGTGTCGTAGCCGAAGAGGAACCCTCCGATACTCGTCACGACTCCGAGCACGAGAGCCTCCACACCGCAGTCGGCGCCATTGATGCGTATCGACCTGGCTTTGTTCAGTCCCTGGGTACGCTGGGATGGTCTGGCACGGAGTGTGCTTACTGCTTTCCCAAACCCATGATGGCGAAGAGCTTTCGACTACCTATGCGAAGAAGAGCCCAATGATGCGTGATAGCTGCCAGTGGCAAGAGACGAAATGGTAGGTCAAAGGATGTACCGCAGAGACGCGCCCCTCAGTTCACAAACATGGATGGAAGACTTGAGCAACTAAGAGTGTGCGTGTGTAGGGTACCGAGAAGGGAGGAAGTTCGTCTCATAAAAGAGCAAAACTAAACTACTTCGTCTAGCATGACGTCCCAAGATGTTCCTCCCAATGCACCATGATGCCTTTATACGCAGCCACATGCTGCGAGGGCTGCAAAGTGCATCCGCGGACTTTGGAGGTCGGCTGACCGAGAACAAAAACGAGGGAGAACGCTACCATGACGTTGCCCAGAGAACACGAGTCGGCCGCAGTCGGTCCTACCTGCTCTTGTCGCTGGGGCGCAAACCAGGTCCAGGAAGTTTCGTCTGGGGGGGGGCCCAAGTAGAGTGTGGGAAGACGGGTGGGAAGACTAATAGAAAGGGGAGACAGTCATCGGCATGGGATAGGATGGGATGGGGAGGGGTGGGAAGACCGGAGAGCATCCCGTCTCGTTCTCCTGCGAGATGATTTGAGGGCCCATGATCCGGCTTGGGTGAGACGAGACGCCACGCGAGAGGCCCAGAACTCCAAAGCAGCCATAATCCGGGGAAGCTCGAGACGCCATTCCACTTTGTTCCGCCTACATGGATCATGGGCCATGGCACCATGCGAGCAGCTACACCAAGGCAGCTAGCCAATGGCGGACGGACGTGTGTGTGTATGGATTCGGTTCAGTAGTCGTGCAGGGAGCTGGGCAGCTCTGTTGGTTGACAGACCGAACAATTCGACGGTCAGCAGAGCGGTGACAACACGGGACGAACAAGCCAGACCGGACGAGAGGCACCACCAGCTCAGTCGCGTTCCTCGCCGCGAAAAGACCTGGTCGGATAGTTGGATGGGTTTGCCAGTGTGTAGCAAGTATTAGTGTGTGGTGCGGCTTTGACGATCGACCGCTTGGCCATCGTCATGACCGGCAGCTTTGCAGGGATATGGGAGCCATGGCAGACGGAATGGATTTGTGCAGCCAAGAAAGCCACAATGAACGCCAAGAAGGGAGCACAAGACGAGGCGGAGTCGGAGCCCACGCGACCAGAGATTTTCTCTGACCAGACATTTTTGGGTGGAAACAACACTTGGAGGAGGTTTTGGGCATAGTTACTCGGTATCGTGGAGCCGCGTGTACAAGTATGCTCCATCCATGTCTTGGTATACGATTTTCCGTACACTTGGAGTACTCCGTGGAGTGACGGGAATCATCGATGCGATGACGATCGCGAGACCCTCACGTGCGAGTCAGCCAACGGCGCGTCCGAGAGTGGTGTGCTGTACTCTGTAATTCCTCTTGATTTTCGTGTGTACTCTGGTAGACGCAAGCACAAACCTTTCTCTTGTCGTCCATCTTTATCCATCCTCATCTCTACAGGCAATGCCATAACACATGAGGAGCTCCTCACGATTCGCCAGGGCCCAGAGGTGTTCAACCAGAGGTATTCAGATCCGCAGCCACAACGTCCGCCTCGCATTCGCCCAGTATTCTAGAACTGGCTATACAAACGCCGACTTTTCACGCAGGTGGGTAGAGTCGGCATGAACCTCCACATCAAACTTCTCGGCGAGCTCCGGACAGTCTCCGATGCCACACTGCAGCTTACAAGTACTTGCACGCGCCTGTCATCGGGACGTGTGTCTTGGAAGTGGGCATGACGCAGATCCAATGTCGCCGCGTCCGGTCATAGGTACAAGTAGGTAGTAGGTGGTGATTCCATAGTACGGAGTAGTAACTAATAGTAGTCAGTCCTCTGGACATGACCCCGGACGATGCTCTCCCCAGATCGTTGCCAAGTGCGGACGACCAAGACCCAGCCGTCATCCCTTTGCATCTACTTATGTATACACTAGTACAAGTAAACAGTCTCGAAATATCTTCCCGTAACTCTCCGCCGTGTCCACCGCGGAGCCCCCGGATCGCCTGACCGCCTCGCATCGACCCCGGGGCCCCGAGCTGAGCCTATACCTTACACCCCGGTCTCCGCTCCGGTCTCCGCAATGGAGATTGAAGGTTAAGAGAACGGTCCGATTACAGACTGCACTCATCCATGGCATCGCTGAATTCAACGGACCGAATCGACGGGACTTTTATGGGGATGAAACAGATGATAACTGGATCTCGGAGTCTTGGCTGCATGTTTTCTTTACGTCCGCATCAGCAAATCGCTGCACCAAGTCCAAGTCTATGCGCGACGAGATGGCCATCGTCGAGGATTCCCATCGGTGAAAGCACAGGATTCCCACCGCCTTTTTGCTCCTTCGCACGGATGCGTCATGCTGTTCTCTGCACAGCAGAAGATGGCCGTCTGCGAATCGGCTGTCCAGGTCTGTCAGCGTCTCTCCATCTCACTTCTCAGGCAACCCAGTAGGAACCTTCATCGAAGCCACCGTCGACGTACATTCTGGATGCATCATTGGTGAGATGCTCTTCATCTCAGCTTTGTCTATGGAGTGGTTTGCGACCATCGTACTCACTACCTTTTGCACCGAAACCCAGCGAGAGAAGGAAATCATGTCACCGTCTAATTACTTACCAAGCCTACCACGGAGTGTCCAGCTGTCTACCGATGCAATGATATCGAAACTCGTCCAAGCAGGCTCCAGTGCCGAGTGCAAAGCAGCCTAGAGCAGATCCCTCACGAGACAAACCTCCGCACTCGCATGGGTGTCCCCTAGCCTTTCGACGAGCGCCTCCATCTCCATCAACAGCCCGGTCCAATCTCCCTCCGTGATGTCGGCGTCAATGACCTGCGCGGTGAGGAATCGTGCAGCTCGTACGGCCGAGCCGAGCGGCAGTTCGCGCTGATCCAAGTGCACGACGACCATGGTGTGCGCTGGAAAGATGGACGACTGTCGAACCCTTTCCAAGAACGACCTGAACACCCGGGCTCGTTGCTCGCGCCGGCGCGGGCTGCCTGTCATTTTCCAATCCTCAAACGAGAAGACGACACAACTCTGAGAGCAGCTCTGGCGGAGGCGCCATATGTTGGCGACGATGTAGTCCGCCCGGAAGCACCAGCGCAACTGGTCGTCGACGGGCTTGTTAGAGTACGCTCCCCCCTCTCGCAGGTTGTACATGTGTTTCTGGATGCAGCGGTACAGATAGGGCTCACCATGAAATCCCCGGCTCACGAAGCCGCTCGGGAATGCCTTCTTCAGCAGCTCAGCCCTCGCCAGCTTCCGCTTCCTCGAGTCCTTGAGGCCCCGGTTCCGACCGCGGACCCAGGATCGCAACCTCGACCCGTTAGCCCATCGCTTGACGTTCTTCGCCGCCAGCCTCATCCACATGAGTTTCGAGAACTTGTCGGGTCCCAGCAGCCGGGAAAGGATGAGTCGCCTGGCGACATCGCGGCGGAGCGAAACCAGCGGCTGCGAGGCGGCGATGAGGATGTGCATCATCACTTCGTTTTCTTCGCGCAGGCCCGGCCACGCCGAGAGGAGTTTCTCGACGACGTCCTCCCCAAAGTAATTCTTGAAGAGGGCGTAGACTGCGTTTGATTCCTGCTCTTTCCGGCGCGCACGATCAATGGCGAATTCCGCATCAAACGGATTCTCTTCGGAATTCATCTTGGCGCCTGGGACGCGCCTGGGAACGAGATATCTTACCGGCTGTGTGGGTGCGGCAATCGCTCCTTGTTCTTCTGCTCTGACTTTTTTTCTGAATTGGTGGAAGCTGAGGAAGTTCTCGCTGCATCAGATGCGTTGTTGATGCTGTCTGACGGGTGCTACTCATGATGTGACGCCGTCCGGGATGACCGACCTATTATGTGCTTTCGTAGCTAGACTGAACATCTCGAATACTTTCCTCAAAGACCTGGTTCGTTGGGACTTGTTTGTTTGGGCACAGCATCCGTCTTTGTTGTACAGAGGCTTGAGATTTCTCAACGCGAAGCATGCATGCTGTGGAGCTGACTTTTCAGACTATCGTGTTTTTACACCAGGGCTTTTGTGACGAAAAAGATGATAAATGTTTGGAGTTTTTTGGAAACTCATCTAGTGGTTCAACGAGACTTATGAGCCGAATAGCTGAGTTCGGGTGATAGAAGACACCCGTGGGCCATGACCAACTTCGCATCTGGACGAATTTTCGAGCACCTCAGTCTCAATCTGCGATCGAAGGTGATTTGACTTGTTACAAACTTCACCAACAGCCTTGCTTGTCGTATTGTTTCCGAAAAAGAGCTGGGTTGTAGTGAGAGCGAACCCCCAGAATTCAGTATCGTCTGTGAGGTGGAACAACAACTGGCAGAGAGGGGAAGACTGCCGAGTTGTTCACGTTAGAATGGAACAAATTACGTGATTTCGTTCTTTTGAAATACCATACTCGCTGTGCTCCCTCATACCCGTTGAGGGCTTCAGGGATTAGAAGGAGTTGAAAGGCCACACAGCCAGCGCGAGTTCTTCTTGAGCCTCTGCAAGGCAAACGCTGCCCAAAATATCATCGCGGACCCAATCGCAATATGGGTGAGAGTCCTGCCAGGGGGTCGACTTCTCACTACTGCCAGCTCCATCTTTGGCGCTTCTCTTCAACCATCTTTGCGGCGAAAACAGCGCCACGTCATGATCATCCCACGATCCTGCCAGCGCCTTGTTGTACCCCTGACGGGCTCCTGGCTACACTCATTGTCTGGGACAACAAGCCTACATAGGTACTTGACGCCCCATGCAACCGTCGTGGCAGTCGTGTCGCGCCCTGCCATCATGAAGCCAAAGAGCTTGTTGAATATGGAGCGCTTGTAGTATTCTGGCTGGCAACCCTGCTTGGCTGCGACATTCTTTTCTCGTAGCAACACGAAGTGTAACGCCCTTACGGCTGGGTGTTGCCACTGTTTATTCCAAGCTGAACCGAGACTCATCGATTTTCTTCCTGATCTGACCGTCTTTGATGGTGGTGGTCTTCCTCATGTACGGCAGCTTCTTCAACGACATCTCCCGACAGCTTAGGATGACGGGACTCTCCTGCATGGAGCTGCTGGATAGTGGTGCTCTGCGACTCGGGCGGCCCGAACGAAGACACAAACGTCGAGTCCAGGGCGGCAGAGGCAAGGTCTCGAAGTGCCGGGAATGGACAACCTTGAGCGCGGTCGCAATCCATTTGCCGCACTTGCACCGGAGTACACATCGACTCGTAGACTTCAAGGGCACTGGCTTGGTTTATGAAGGCTGACGCCATCAGGTTGTCATCAACCACTGGCTGATCAAGTTTCGAGTCTTCTTGTACCGCACCTCTCCTGACCGAAACTGGATATATTTCTCTGGCATAACTCCGCCGATGAGTTCGCCGAGGAAATTGCTTCTATCAAACTCTTTCGTCCTGCAAAGGAGAATATCGTAGCTTTCGAAGGGGTTGGTGACTACCTACAACCCAGGGCAGCAACCCCGACTTTACGAAAGCCTAGACGATCGGACTGTGTTGGCGCGTGGTAAGGGACACAAGCCAGTAAGAAGCTGGTTGGCGTTTTCCCAGAGAGGTACAAATATGTGGATGAAGATGGCAGCCAACGCAAATAATGGCGGTTAAGCGCCGATGGCAGAGAGTGTGCGTATGGTCGTTGGTGTGCTGCCATTACGTGGAGTGGGCATGGAAAGACAGACAGAGGGCATTTCTATCTATTCTACGAGATGCCTATTCACTACCCGCCATTGGATTCATGGTTAGTAGATGCCCCAGTAACCTTTCAGCTTCAGGTCGGGTGTGTTGATGCCCTGTTTCTCCTTTTCAACCTCATCCTGCATGGTCCAACCGTCTTGCCACTTGAACCCTGGAGGCAGGTTGGCATGCTCGAATGGAGATCCAGTTTCGAGGTGGGCGCGCGCCTCGGCAAACCTGTCAGTCGCGTAGGACTCGGCATTATGTGTCCAAATCCATTTCCCGAGACCCATCGGCCCGCTCTTGGCGGTGTCCGGATGCTTCAAGAGAGCCTCCATGCCGCCGGCACGATGCATCTCTCGGCGGTTGGCAAAGCCGAGTCTCTGAAGGATCGAGGCACGGCGGATACTGTGAGACGGCACCAGCGTCCGGGCTCAGTTTGCAGGACACAGGACGTCAGGACATACCGCAAGAGTTCATGGACCTTGGTGCCGAGATGGGCGTCGGCCTTACCGGCCAGTCGAAGGCATTCGGCAAATGACTGCGCATCTTCAAGGGCAGTCGTCGCGCCCGAGATGGAAGAGGGAATAAAGGCGTGCGCGCTGTCTCCTAGCTGAAGGATGCGGCCGGCCTCCGTGGTCCATTTCGTTTGAGGGTCACGCCAGCAAAGCTGCCACTTGACAATGCAGTTCTGAGGGATATTGCGGATGGTGTCGATGATGATAGGGTCCCAGTCCGCGGTGTCGGGCAGCATTTTCAGAAACTCGTCGCCCGTGATGGTTTCAGACCACGATTCGGAAGAAGTGCCGTCGTCCTGGTATTGACATTAGCCTGTTGCTGACTGGTGTCTAAGGGTCTGCATTGCAGGCTTACGGGAACAGTGATGCCGATCACAACATGGTCATTGGCGGTGCTCAAAACACAGTGATAGTTCTCGCTGAGAGTCCCGAGTTAGGAGGATGCGAGATGATTGTTCAACCAAGATGACGTACCCCGAGTAAGCGCGCAGGTCAGCTCTCGGCTGATCGACCAGCTTCTGGTAAAGCTCAGCGTTCTTCACCGGGTCAAGACGATAGAAGATGCGGCAAATGACGAAGCCTGTAGGCACCGCCCGAATGACCTCTCCCATGATCGCCTTGTGAGACTTGGTTCCAAGTCCATCTGCTGCAACGACGATGTCGTGGGTGTATCGTGTCCCATCGCTGGCTACAGCAGTAGCAGACCCATCCTTTGCGTTCTCGATGTACTCGATAATGTTGACACCAAAGGTGACAGAAATGCCCAACCTTGTGCATTGCTGGTAGAGCATTTCGGTCAACCCCGGCCTGCTAAGCATAGTTCTCACTCTCAGAGGCCAAGCAGCGTGCCGAGGGACGTCGTCGCGGTTGTACTCGAACTCTTGTGGTGGAATAATAAGAGAGCCGTCCATTCGGCGGAAAGTGCAGAAGTCATCCCACGAGTAACGATGATAGTCTTTGAGCATCGTTGGATAGTTCTTCAGAGTAGTTAGGGCGGAGGGTCCGATGAAGAGGACGTCACCTGTGCCTATCAGCACCTTTCTATACACGTTGGATGGTCAACATACCGATGGCCGAGTTGCCAGCACCTTTCTCCAAAACTCTGACGGTGTGCCCTTTTCTCCAGCACTCGATGGCGGCAAGGTAGCCAGCAGGCCCGCCTCCCACGATCAACACATCGATGCCGGTGGGCGGCCACCGAAGTACACCGTCGACCAACTCGCTTTCATGGGTCGGGGCTGGTATATCGAACTTTTTCACAGTCATGATGGGCGATGACTCTCGCGGACAACGGTCCAGTCAGGAGAAGGCGCGATATGAGTGAATGGCTTGTGATGAGATACAACTCCTTTTGGCAACCCAGCCACGGCTCCAACATCCTACATCTTTATATACCCGTTACTGCTCGGGTTGATCAAGTTCTGAAGTGAAGGTCTTCTGCCGCCGTCGCTACTGTGGATATCCCGCTGCCGGAACGGACTTTCCCACGGCGTCCAGATGAGCTGTTCACCCGTTTCGAGGGGCCGGGGCGTTGCAAGGCGCCGAAGATGGCCAATTTCGAGATATAGCTGGTCAATTGGGAAATCTCCTTAGGCGAGAAACCCACAAACGAGACTGGAAGAGGAAACTCGGGAATCATATCCTTGTATTGGCGTGCAAGTACAGAGTATACTGGAAACGTTCGCCATGTGGACACCGTCCCGTGCCGATGTGACACTGAGATAATCGTCGGACATTGGGCTGTTCGTCGTACGTGAGCAAGTGTTTGATTGGATGAACCTGACATTCACCAGACACCGATGACAGACAACCCATGTTCTATGGCAGATGGACTGGCCAATCATGTGTTGCGCAGAGGTCCTCAGGATTCCCCGAAATATGCGTCATGCCCCCGAGTCGATGTGCGTACTCGCATTTTGCCTTTGGCGCAGCTACCAACCGGTGCTCAGATCAGCTCGACGATTCCTTCAGGAATGTGCCGACGGAGACAGTTCCGACGCACTCGAAACATCAGTCGTCGCCGGCTCAGAGTCTTCGCCTGTGTCTACAGCTAAATAACACCGTGTCTATGGAACGTTGAGGACCCGGGGACCTGTCTCGATCATGCTGCTATCTCCGATTCCGAGATGGGTCAGCACAAAGGAAATTTCTATACTATGAAACCTGATACCACATCATACTCGGCAACCTCGCCGTGAATCGAGCACAGCGTCACAAGATCTCCAAAGGACCAGCAACCGGTCAAAGAAGGACTCGTCGTAGTAAGGGAACGATATTGGAATGGCCCCAGCATCCACGACCGGCGGGGTTACAGCCGCGACCCTAGCCAACTTGGCCTCGACAAGTTTCGTCGCCTTTTCTTGCATAATCGTGGGAATTCTATCCTCCGCGGCATTGGTCGGTCTTATGGCCTGCGTGTTCAGCATTGCGACACGAACTCCTGGCAAATCGGATGCCGACAAGCTCTCTGAAGAGGGCAGGGGAAATGAGCTGCTCGATGACGGACCGAGCGAGAAAGCACTCTTTACACCTGAGGAAGCAATCTTTGAGAAGTCTTACAGCGAATGGAATACCAGCAGAGATGCGCTGCTGCCACCCTGAGGAACAATCGACACCCTGGGTCTTGGAGAACCCCGATAGCCACCCACGAAGAAGCACACTGCGCTCAAGAAATGGATAACGAACTTAACCCCGAGAAACTGAGACGCTCTGCATTAATAACCAGAAGGGCGATGTATTGTATGGCATTTTGATGGATCAATGGACGTCGTAGGGCCACTTATTCAAAGCAAAACAACCGCTATCCTCTTGAGTAGGCCAGAATTGAGAATATCATTTAATCTAGTGTCATATCTGTCCTCCTTCAGGTTTGTTGAACCAAGTATGAAGGGTTCATTTCAGCTCGGTCGTGTCACATCAATCAATGTCTCGGACACATTGCGAGTTAGTTAGGTTGGACCTGGTGCCTCAAACGCCCCGTCACGCTTCCACCACGCTGTCGAGAGATAGCCTCATCTTCCGTTAGGGCTTTGATATCAGTCGTAAGGTTTCTCAATCAATTCCTTCACATATGGATTTACCTTTTACAGCGGCCTGAACTTCGGCTGGATCAGGATATTGTGGCCAAGTCGGAGATGCCGCTAAGCTATATATTGAAAGTGACTGTATGGGTTAAAGTACGTTTCCTTCACAGCACTCGAACACACTCGAACATCTTGACTTGAAGACACAAGGGAAAAAACAACGACTAGATACACATTCACGTGCGACGGCTGATCAACATGCCTGCCATCAATACTTTCAAAACCCTCGTCGCCACCAACGGCAGCTCAGCCGGTCACGACTTTAGAGAGCCGACCGTTGTCTGCATTTTTAAGTCGGATGTCTTCCTTCGATACACGTTGCCTATTCTTGCGATGTGGGCTTGAAGTATGCAGTTTTGGTGGTTTGGAAGAAGTGCCTAAAAGGTTCGAAGAGACGGGGGAGTGGGTGTTTCGGCGGTGGGTTGTGAACAGCGGCCTATGACCAACAAGGTGGGAAAAGCTACAAGTAGATATTTTCAACTTAGACGCGCAATTATGCCCCGACACCGGCGACATAATTGTGATGATGCGTTGGTCGTAGCCGCAAGGCTGATGTCTCCCGCTGGTTCCCCTGTGCTTTTAACGTCTCGCAATCGAGTATTATGCTTGCTTTTCCCGATTGCTTCTTGGAACGAATAATAGCCGCTGAAGACTTTGAAGCTCATTTGTAAGTTTGCGGCAGTCATGGGCGCAAGTTTACATACGGAACCAACAAATGAGGAACCGAGGAACTGATCATCGTGGAACCCAGCCCGCCACGTCTAATCTGGGCCACATGTGTCAAATGCATCGCGAAAAACGGGAGTTGAACGAGCACTTGCTTGCCTAAGCGAGCTGTACTACGCTGGCACAGCCTACTGCAGGACTCTCCTTGCCCATAATCGCCTGAGATCTTTGAACTTCCGCAGACAACTGTAGCTGGCGTGCGTCTGGCAGCGCCTGCATTGTCGGACACAGTCTTGCTTCAGTCACGTAGGCTTGCTGATGTCAAAGAAAGTAAGATGCTGTAGAATATCGAGCAGTCTATCGTCAGTTGCACGAAATTCATAGGTTCGAGTCTAGTATACGACGAATCAGTTATTCCACCGGCTAGGAATGACGGCTATATGAAGATTGAAATTGGACAGCCAGGCAATCAAGTCACGACATTCGGTTCCGGAGCAACTAATTAGCCGATGCCGGCCCAATGGTCTAGTGGTATGATTCGCCCTTCGGGTTATCCACAATCCGGATCCCATGGATCCACAATGGGCGAGGTCTCGGGTTCGAATCCCGATTGGGCCCTTTTTGGGTCTTCCAGTTCTAGTTTTCTCGCAAAGTCTTCACTTTTGCTGTTTACAGGAACATTGCGTACTACGACATGGTGTTTCGTCGCCGACATTTAGCAGGAATTCGCTCGTCAATCGTATAATTTGACATGTAGACTGAAAACGCCTATTGAAAGAAGGCACATGAATCGGTCAGCCCGCTCTCTTCTTCTCTAATCAAAAAGGGTATCTCTTCTGTCTCCTGTCTCCAGCCAACACCCCCCCCCTCTCTCTCTCCCCCATTCTATTATGCCAGTCCGGCCAGTCTCCTGAAGCCGACGTTCTCGACGATTCTCAGTCCTCCGTTGAGAGTGGCGATGCCCGGCCCGCCGGCGGCGAGCTCGGCATCATGCTTGCCCATGGCCATCTCGGTCATGAAGGGCCCCAGAACCTCGGTCGGGCCGTGGGCGGACTTGTAAAAGGACCTGATTGGCGGCCCGAGAGTAGCGTTCATGAGGTTGTAGGCCAGGCCAGGGTCGGGAATGTATGGCTTGATGGCAGGGTGATTGGAGGCATCGGGGAGCCCCGGGCGGATGGATTCGGCCTGAAGCCTGGGGTTGGCGGCGCGCATCTCGGACAGGAGCGTCTCCGTCTCTCCCTTGACGCGGGCAAAGATGGAGGTGAAGCGGCCGGCCTGCTGTGTCGCGCCGAGGGCGGAGACGTACACGAAGCGGAAGGGCTCGTCGGCCGGCGGCAGTGTCGCAAAGGCCCTTGCTGCCGCCAGGGCGTAGTCTTGAGTGATTTTGACGTATTCTCTGCGCGCGGCGGTGAGCGGAGACCCAGTGTCACATCACACCCACTGTCACAGTCGCTGTTTGTGCTTACTCTTTGGTCACCTTGTTTTGGCTGACGCCGAGCGCCCACACGGCGCCGTTGGCTCCCTTTAGCTGATCCAACAGCTCGGCGTCGTAGTGCTCAAAGTTCTTGTGGATGACAACGTTGATGCGCGCATCTTTCGCGTCGTCGGCGTACGGGACCGGTCTCCTGCTCAGGATGGAGATCTTGGTCACGTCCTTCATCTTGAGCATGGCGTCGAGGGCCGACGAGCCGACGAGGCCGGTCGCGCCGGTGAGGATGAGATGCATCGTGGGTATTGCGCCAGCGGGTATGGGATGGGGATGGTTCGCTGGTCTCGACGGAGAACAGAGAGATACACCGAGATGCCAGGGCCCGAGATGCCAGGGGTTTCGTCGAGAAAGCAATTCTTTAAATACGGCTCGGCGAATCGAAGCGACTGGGCTGCGGTCTTCGTAGCCGGAGGCAAGCCGGAGGTAAGCCGGCCTGTACGTCAACCGCGTGCTCTCACTTCCCGAACTTCACAGAGCAGGCCTGGTAAAAGCCAGCTTATGATTGATCAACATCTTCATGGCGATGGGAGGCGGCAGCTCTTCCTCGGCCTATCTTGCCAGATGTGGTTAGATATGGGCTTCGCGCAGCCAGTCCCCCTTTACGAATCTCATGAAAGTGTGCGGTAAGCTGATGTTTTACATGTAATCTTAGTGGTAGCGACGCCGGACTTAGCACTATCCCCAGCCAAAGCCCGGCGGCCGCTGTGCATCGTGAAAGGTGTTTGGGCGTGAGACGAGCCTCACATGGAACGAGCAAGGCCCGTCCTTTTGATGTGTCCGTCTGTTGTTCGGATCCTGCTTGGATCGCTGTGAAGCTTGAGCTCAAGCGAGGTGGACTTTGGGATCTGCCGCCTAAGTATTTACCTACCGGTCTTGGTAGATCTCGATGACTAGAATGCCTTGGCTCCAATGATAATGTCCGAATCCTTCTCGGTAGGAACATGCCGTACATGGTTAGTTTGCTGATGAGAAGGCAATGGGAGCTGTAGCTTCTCAAGACGGACAAACCTATGTTTGCATCATGATCTGTATGCGGGATGGGTATTAACCCGGATCTCGCCAGCCCTTGAGGGTTGAGGTTTGTCTCCTCCACTCATCCTCTCTGTTCATTCCTCGATGCTTACATCGCCCACTCACATGTTGCGACATCAAGTCGCATTCGGGTATCGTCTGGATAACGTCGAGACTGAACCAACCCTTGAATCATCTAATTAGATTCGCGAAACACGTGCATCACACGCGTCCGATGCCAGCTGTCTGTCTCGGCTTCGGCCTTTAATCAAGGAGAGACCCTGCGAAAATCCCCGACGGCTTTTGCACAAGTCTGCTTCCTGCAGCGGTGTGTCATTTTCGGCAAGCAATCTGATGATGATGGGGGCCTTTGCCCGGACAAGATTACCCTGCCACCACTCTCACGTGGTATGCTGCGTGATGGATCACGACGGTGATGTTCTCGACGACACCACCGAGATAACGTTGCAGGCAGTGTCAAAGTCTCTGGTTACCGCAGACCACGGTCATAGTATTCGCGTCTTGTGTCGCAGCCAAGCGCCGTCGACGTCAAAGTGAATATCCATCACGAGATCAAGCACCCGCGACGCCACACGTGGCCAAGCATCCCTCACAGGCTGGTGCGAGTCAGCAAGCTCACGAACGCCCATCAGCGCAGGTCTTGGTCTCGATCAACGGCCCGATCAAGTGGATCATGCCAGCGTCTGGGCATCCCTCTTTGCGGTCTCGACTCCAGTTGCGATGCCGGGGTCGCGGGGAAGAATGCGGAGAGGCTTATTCTTTCAGCTCCAGACGAACCTGGGCATGAGAGGATGGGCAGCCTCCCGTCTCTGGAGTCTGCATGGATCACCTGACGAGGTGTCGAGGCTGGTGTCGGACGATACGACCGTCGCCCCAGTCTCACGGGTACTGGACCTGGACGCGATGCCCTTGGCGGCGGGCCTGCAGCCAATGCTACGCCCATGACTCCATCGTCAGCCAGTCTGACGCCTCTCTCTCAGCGTCCTCGTACCACCCTACCCTGCTGTCCCTCCACATGGGGTGGGTGGCCCAGCCCAATGCTCTGGTCTACGCGGTCCACCATGCCCATGGGGTTCTTTAGGTGCCAGAATCTCCAAAGCAGGGGAGTGTTGTGTTTCTGACGGGTCAATGGCACATGACTTTCGAATGCCAAGCAACGAGACTATCGCGACCTTGCCATGTCGGACCGCAGTACATTGCAAACATGAACCATCGATGGCAGCATCTCTCACAGGCACGAAGCTCAGATAGGAGTCTCTCAAGGACTCAGGACAGCTCTTCGCCAATGACCAAGCCAACAAACGTCCCAGGATCGAGTGTCTCGTCGTCGGGGCCTCACTCGGTCAAACCAGTGACTACCAGAACGCCACAGAGCATCTTCGCTACAAGAAGGTTTCTGCCTCCATCGTACAGACTTCCGACGCCTTGCCGCCACGGGAATGGCTTCACCGGTACACTGTTCTGTTTGCTGGGCTTCTGGTGATTGGGCCACGGCCGCCTTGGCGCATCCGTCAGTCATAAAAGAAGCGCAACGCCAAGCTCATCTCGCCGCCCACGTTATCCCGCTTTCGTCCCCTGGAACCTGTCTCTCGCCAAGAGACGTGTCGCCGCGAAAATCAGCGAGAGAATATGCGCCCGGTCGTATTGTGGATGTTCCAAGACCGGTGTTCTGTCCGTCTCGCGAGCCTCGATCGCTTGGCACGCCGTTTCACAGCTTCACGTTCCTGTTGGGCTCCGTATCCGCCGTCCTTGTTGTGCCATACCACACCGTCGGATCGGATATCCACCTCATGGCCTACCGCAGCCTGGTCCTGGTCCTGGTCCTGGTCCTGAACCCGGTCATCGTGTACTGCTCGAGCTCGAACTCCTGCAATGCCACCGGGTCTACGTGCGATCCAAGCCACCACCCACAGACCACGAGGGGAACCTGGGGGTGGTGGATGTTGGGGCTCAACGGAGCAGCCCTCGTCCTGGTATGGAGTACGAGTATTGCCCATGGGGATGATGGCGTTGGCTTGCGGGTCATCAAGGTTGGATAAAAGGAGAATCTCGCCCCGGGAGATGTTCGAGGTTATCTGCTCTCCATCCGCGTCTTCCCCAGTCACATCCCGGTAGCTGATTAGCTGCCAGTTGACATTAAGATCGGAAAACTCCAAGCTTTTTCTGTGTGTATACAGTATACAACCTCTGAGCTTGCAACGACTGGGGCTTCACATCACCACCGGCTTCACATCACATCACCACCGGCTTCACATCACATCACCACCGGCTTCACATCACCGCCGGCTTCACGTCACCACCGGCTTCACATTACCGGCTCACCTCACCCTCACACCGCAATGGCTGGCGGCATCCCCTCGGCGGCTCCGGCCCTGGCCGGCGGCTACCTCACCGGCCGGGCCCTCGTCTTCCCCCTGTCCCTCGTCATCTCGCTCTTCTTCCTCTGGGGCTTCTCCTACGGCCTCCTCGACGTCCTCAACAAGCACTTCCAGACGGTGCTCGACATCTCCCGCCTCGAGTCCACCGGGCTGCAGGTCATGTACTTTGGCGGCGGCTACCTCCTCTTCTCGCCCGTCGCCGCCGAGTGCCTCAAGCGCCGGGGCTACAAGACGACGATCCTCATGGGGCTCGGCTTGTACTCGCTCGGCGCCGTCCTCTTCTGGCCCGTCGCCCACTCGTCGACCGTCACGACCAACACAAGGGCCGTCTTTGGCGGCTTCTGCGCCTGCACCCTCGTCATCGCCTGCGGCCTCGCGACGCTCGAGACGGCGGCCAACTCGTACGCCGTCGTCATCGGCAAGCCCGAGTCGGCCTCGATGCGGCTGCAGTTCTGCCAGTCGTGGAACGGCGTGGCGTCCTTCATCGGGCCCCTCATCGCGTCAAAGTACTTCTTCGAGGGCGACAACGCAAACTCGCTGACCAACGTGCAGTTCGTCTACCTCGCCGTCTCGTGCGCCGGCGTCGCCGTCGCCGTCCTCTTCTTCTTCACCCGCCTGCCCGAGATCTCGGAGCAGACCATCGAGGACGCCGGGCCCAGCGCCGACGCCGTCCCGGGCCGCCGCGCCGTCGGCGAGGGCCCCATCTACAAGCAGCTCAACCTCGTCTTCGCCGCCGTCGCCCAGTTCTGCTACGTCGGCGCCCAGGTCACCGTCGCCACCTTCTTCATCAACTACGCCAACGAGAACGGCGGCTTCACCACGAGCCAGGCCTCCAACATGCTCTCCTACGCCCTCATGACCTTCACCATCGGCCGCTTCGTCGGCACCGCCCTCGCCACCTGCTTCGCCACCGACTTCATCGTCATGGTCTGGGCCGCCTGCGCCATCGCCCTCAACGCCTACGTCTGCGTCGGCAGCGGCACCCCGGCCGTCGCCGTCCTGATTGTCGTCTTCTTCTTCGAGGCGCCCATGTACCCGTCCATCTTCGCCATGGGCACCGCCAACCTCGGCCACCACACCCGTCGCGGCGCCGGCATCATGGTGGCGGCCGTGTCCGGCGGCGCCCTGTTCCCCGTCGTCCAGGGCGCCATTGCCGACGCCATCGGCACCCGCGTCTCCTACTTTGTGCCCCTCGTCGGCTTCGTCTACGTCCTGGGATACGTGACGTTCCACTGGATCCGCCACGGTCTCCGTATCAAGGCCGTCAAGGCGGAAGACCACCCCGTCGCCGAGGCCGACGTCGTCACCGCCGAGGACGGCATCGAGAAGAAGAGGCCGGATGCCTGGGTCGAGCGGACGTGATGACATGATTCCCACGATGTGCGCTAGAGGTAGGTTTGACGAGCAACGAGTCTGTCTCCTTTTTTCTTCTTTTTTTTCTCTCCAAATTTTACGTACGATATCCAGCGATGAAGAAGCCGCAAAGAGCGCGGTGTAAGCCTTCTGATACCACATAGATAATACACATCATCATCTAGGCTCTTTTGCCGCTATTTTGGAACGCCAAAGCAGCCCCTTTCGTTACCGTACTCCCCAAGTTCATGATGGCATTAGTCTTTGTTCGACTTTGTGTCTCCTCCAGGGAGAAGCAATATTACGTCTTGCTCGTTTCCGTCGTCGCATATTATGTCCTCCAGTCTCTGGACTGCTTCAGCCCGAGACGCTCACAGTAGCAAGGCCATCCCGGCACCCAGACTCACGACGACCGCAGCCGCGCCAGATCCAGCCCCGAGCCTGTCCGCCGCGCCCATGGCGTTGGCGCTGCGCGCGAGGTTCGGCTTCTCCGCCACCACGCGGATGTTGAACGCCAGGCTGTCCTTGTCGGGGGTGTATTTCGCCTCGGAAAAGTTGCACTGGCTCATGATGAAGTCCAAGTCTGGTTTCTTGTCAACACACGACGTCGACCTGCGGGAACTGCGGGCTACACGGCCAGCAAAAGGGGGAAGATGTGACTCACCATTCGCCCGGTTCTTGGACTGCCGGATGCAACTTTGGCACATTCCGGCCAGCAGCTGCACGTCGAAGCTCCTGTTCCCGCACGTGCAAGTCTTTTCCGCGTTCTCCTTGTCGTCGCCCAGCTTCTGCTCGGGCTTCTTGTCCGGCTTCACTCCTTGCACCGCACTCGGAGCGGCACTCGGTATCGACCCCGGCATCGCCCCCGGCAGCACACCGGGCACCACGCCGGGCATCGCGCCAGGTACCGCGCCGGGCAGAGGCATCGGGATGGGTACTGGGAATACCGACGGCGTGCTCGTCGGCACTTGGGGAGTCGGTTCCGGACTCGACTTGGGAGGCGGAGGCGGCAAGGGCAGCGGAGGTCGAGGCAGGTTTGGCTGCAGGACGGGAGATTGTTGCGGAGGCGGTCTCGGTGCCGGCACTTGAGGAGGCGGTAGAGGAGCAACAATGGGTGGCGGTGAAACGACGACAGGAGGCGGTGCCACGGGAGGCGGAAATGGAGGAAATAGAGGGGCAGCGGGAGCCGGGACCGTGAGGAACACGGTCGACGTGGGCTGGACGAAGATGGGCACGATGAGGACGGGTGTGGAGGTTATTCTGGGTGGTGGTGGAGGCGGCGCTGGCGGTTCTTGCGGTGGTGGAGGAGGTGGTGGTGGTGGCGGCGGAGTTGTAGTAGACGACGACGAAGACGACGATGACGACGACGACGATGATGGCTGTTCAGGTGCCGGCGTTGGCGTCGATGTTGGCGTCGTCGGCGCTTCGGTCGGCAGAGGAGGAGGAGGCTGCTCCGGCGTTGACGATGGCGGCGGCGGTTGCGGATCGGCCGAGGGGTTCACGAGGGGCAGATCCGTGATGAAGACTGGCGGCGTCTCTACGGCCGGTTGCTGGAGCTGGTCTTGAGGCAGGGAAACAATGTCGTCGTTCCGGTTGGCCTGGTTCTGCTTGCGGTGGTGATGGCGTCGTACGAGGTCGCCATCGTGGCCTCTCTCGGGCAACGACTCGGGCTCGGGACCGTCTGCTCTCCTCTTCCTCAACCTCCGAAGCTCGTCGAAGCTGTGGTCGACGTCGCACTTGAACGTCAACTCGACGATGGGACCGCATATCGTCGCGCATTCCACGGGCACGTCGTCGATCTGCAGTTCTCTCCCCTTTGCCAGCACCGCCAGGCCCGACAGGACCATCAACATCTCCGTCCTCCTCATCCCGCTCGTGAGTGTCGACGTGAAACTCCACGTCGGAGATGGTATTAGTGACACAGCAGGATTATCGTGGGTATTTCGTGCAAGTGTTTTAGTAAAGGCCCCAACTTCAGGGGACCACAGTTGGATCGTCGCCTTGAACGAAGTCGTCCGCTCATCGTCCAAAGGACCGTCGAGGAAAAAGAGACGATCACACTGCGGGCAAGACCTATATCAGACAGCTTGTTCCTGGGCCATGCTTCATGCCTCGCGCTTCTCAGCTGCAGACTCCCGCACGCTTGCCGCCGCACAGCGAACAAGATGAAACGGAAAGTCCCGAGCAACGATGTTTAAAGGTTGGACGGAAAGGCAAACCTCTGTCACCTCGACCGGCCCTTTGTAGGAGAGTAGACAGGGAGAGGACCGGTCGGTTGCTCCTCTACGGCGACTCGCAACCAACAGGCGCTCACATGGTAGAGAGCTCAACACGGCGCCAGCCAGCTTGATGGGTTCGAACGACTCGTCTGCCCGTCTCGGAAGCCAAACCATCGACTTTGGCCCTGCAGGGAGCCCATCCGAGTCGAGTCGAGTCGAGTCGAGACGCGATGCATCGGCTGCTTACAGCTGCGACATGAAACGCGAACAGACGCCGTTGTCAGCCCAATCGCATTGCATGGCGGCCGTGAGCTTCGTCCGGGGCCCCATGATGAGCTGGGATGACCGTGACTCCAAACGGTCGTGAGTAAGGTTAACTCTGTATGTCTTGGCTATTCCTTGGGGTCCTACACAGTACTGGGAGGTATGTCAGGTCGATGCTTGTGGCACAAGGTATAGCACTATACCACATTGCCACAAGGTGGCGCACCTATATATATTAGGCCGCAAAAGCTATTAGTAGAGATAGCTAATCATGCTAGTTTCACCTCAGATTATACTATATATTATGACGATACTTATAATTAGTAGTATAACTAATAATAATCTAAAAGCCTAAATATTAAAAATCTATTTTCAATTAATTAAAATACTTATTATTATATAATCTTCTAATTTCTCTAAATTTTTTTAAATTTTATATTTTAATATTAAATTATTTTATATTATAATTTATTTTACTTATAACTTCCTAATATATTTTTTACTAATTATTTATATTAGATATTAATTTAAAATAAAAATTAGAATATATTATATATTATTTAGATATTATTAATATAAATATTATTAATAATAATAGTTTAATACTTAGATTATATTAATTCAGACTTATATAGACTTATAATTCTTATAATATATAATAGATTCAATAGATTTATTCTCTTTATTAATAAATCAACTAGATTTACTTAAGGACTTTTATTAAAAACCAAATCAGCTGAAGAAGTTCCTAAAATCTTTCCCAAATTTAAAAAGTTAGTAAATAACAATAATGATAAGAGAAAAATAAAAGAATTTAATACGAATAGAAGTAATAAATTTACTAATAAAAGAATAAAAGATATTTATTCTTATTCTAATATTATTCATAATATTAACCCTCTTTATACTTATGTTGGTTTATCTAGAGGGTAATATATACTATATGTAATCTTACTGTATAGGTGTAAAGTAGTGTTCTGGTTATTTATTATTATCATTATATTATATTATATAGTATGAGGCGCTATATAAAGTTCTAGATCTATAGTATAGTAATTGCTTACTAATTACTATATAATTAGTTATAGCTAGTACTAAATGCCTAGTATTTGTTACTAGTGGGGTGTAGAAAGCATACTACTATATATATAGTAATACATATAGTTACTATATACCCTATAGTATAGTATAACTAATACTAGTAACTTTTCTTTTTACTATATACTTAAGATATAAAAAGTATATTACTATATATATACTAATATATATAATTACTATATATCTTATAGTATAATATAACTAATACTAGTAACTTTTCTTTTTACTATATATCTTAATATCTATTTATTTATCTAAAAATCAGTACTCTTAGTAATCTATACCTTTTTACCTTAATACTATTTAAATACCTATTTATCTATTCTACTTAAATTACCTATCTTTTTATTTGAATAATTATATAGTTTAAATTAATAAATCTCTTGAAGGTATAATTTAATATATTTTTTATAAAGGTATTAATAATATTATTATTTCTATTAATCTACTATATCTTATCAAGTTTATAGTATTTATATAACTATTTTAATACTACAGTAGGGGGACATTAAAAACGGTCAATAACGAAATCCTCACTAAAAATCGACTGATCTTAATGTTTTTAAACGTATTTATATAATTATTAGTAGATCTAATTATTCTGAAAAGGAATATAGATATAGATAATTATATACTATTCATTTTATATATAGAAAGTACTTTAGTATTACTTATACTTCCAAATATAGGAAAATCAGAAAGTTGAAAGTAGATTTTAAAATCTAAATTTCATCTACTAAATACCTTGTAATATACTCTGAAGCTAAAAATCCAAATTTCTGACTTTTGTTTTTTAAATATATAAAGCGTAATCTTAATAGGAAAACTTTATGATATAGATATATTATATAGATTTAAACTAGAAGTATATATAGACTTTCTAGAATTAATTTACTTATAATTACGTGAATTATTCAATGTTGAAAAATCGTGTTTTTGGTGTAAAAACGCTGTTTTTGACGTATTGACCGTTATTAATGTCTACCTACTGTATAATATTAATTAAAAAGCGTTTTTCTTTAGTAGTACCAAGTTTTACAAAGTATTTATAGAATAAGTATGAACTAGTATATATAATAGTTAGAATCTAAAGGAGTTTTTAATACTAGAGGATCTTCTTAAATAGTATAGCTATAATATAAGTAAAGTTTATACTAGCTATTATAATATAAATCTCTAAAGTAAATATACTTCTAATAACTCTTTTACTTTTTATAGAAAAATAATATATAAAGTTACTATAGAAGTTGAATTAATTATTACTAGTAGTAGTCTTTTAACTTAAGATTATTATAAATCCTAGTTAAAATAAAAGATTAGTCTTATTAATAAATAAACTATTAATAAAGATATAAAGATATCCTTTAGAGAGGTTAAATAGTATAGAGTTGAAGTTATAATTAAAGTATTTAATTTGCTACTTAAAGTATTTATTAAATATAGTAGTATTATTATTTAAAAGTTTTTCCTTTAATATTATATAGGAGAGGTTAAATAATACTTCAAGTTAGTGTATTAAAGTAAGGTATACCTTATATATATATTATTTAACACATATTTTTTTTAAGTGTTTAAGTGTTATATATATATTAATAAAAGTAAGTTTTTACTTTTAGTACTTTTAGTATAAATAGAAAGTATTACTGTTAAGTAATAAGATACTTCTATTAAATACTAGTAGTATTACTTTTAAGAGAACTATTTTAAGTTTAGCTTTAAATAAGGCTTTTTAGAATTCTTTATCTTTATATTATAAGAAGGTAGTATTTGAAAGGTTGAAGGTATTATTAATTTATGTATTTATAAGGCTAAAAGTATTATTTTTAAAGTATAAAATAAAGAAATATAGGTTGTATATTGATATTTCTATTTATTACTACTTTTTATAGTATTTAGAATAAGTTGCCTACTAGTAAATACTAGTTTTACTAACGCTATATCATAGTTTAATAATAATTATAATAAAGCCTAGGGAGTATTAATTTTTAGAATATAAAAGTAGGTTAATTATAATATACTTTATAAGTTCTATTTTAACTTAAGTATAAACTTGTATAATATGATAAAATTATATTATTATATTAATATATTAAAAGAAAGCTAGAACTATAGTTAAAATTTACTATTAGCTACTTTATTAGATTGTTAGTAATTATATTAATATTTTAAACTTATTATTATCTCTAAAGCTTTAAATTATAAGT
>QAPF01000548.1:0-24894 GCA_004367935.1 Colletotrichum sidae | reverse complement strand
TATAATATAAATTATATAATAATAAGAAATAAATAATTATTCTATAAGATAAGTAATTAATTAGTAGATTTTTAAAGTAATCAGTAGAACTAAATAATTACTAACCTATAAGTAGTAATTATTTCTTATTTTTAGATTAATAAAGAATAGTATAATATTAATAAGAAAGAGAAAACCTATAATATTATAAATTTATATATAAGATAAACTTAAGTCTACTTAAAATCAGACTTCTATAGTTCTTTAGTAATTAACTTTATAAATCTTACTAAGAGACTTCTAGCTTTATTTATAATTATCTTATAACCTTTTTATTAGACTTATACCTAATTACTATAAGCTTTAAAGACTTAATCTTATTAGTATAATGATAATACTATTACTTATATATTATAGCCTTAACTTACTACTAACAGACTTATCTCTACTAGACCTAAAGCTAGCTGTAATAAGAGTTTTTTTACTATTTATAAATATTTTAAATATTACTACTAATTCTTTTATATAGATAAAACTAATAAGAATACTTTAGATAATATATTTTATTATTATTAGTTATATAGTACTTTCTTCTAGTTAATACTTATTAAATAATATTAATTAAATAGCTCTATTGAATTTTTGAATTATACTTTAGAAGAGAAGATTTTTACCTTTCTATTTAAAAGCTAATTATTATAATAATATTAGTTTATACTTCTAGTTATTACTAATTATTTATAGAATATTAATCTTTCTTATACTATTAGTAAGATATTATCTAAAATATAGTATAACTTAAAGCTGGATCTCTTTCACCTAAGGATTATAGGAAGTTATTATTATATATTAAAGATATCTAAATATTATATCAAGCTTACTAATTATTCCTATTATTACTAATCTCTAAACTTCATTAGCTATAGTATTTATATACTATTTAATAAGACTACTAGGTATATTTTTTAAACTAATAATATTATATTTAATGAGATAATAGTTTACATAGGTTGAAATTAGTTCCTAGTTCTTTATTAACTAGAAACTTCTTAGCTATTTCTATAATATTTAGAATAAGTAGGAATAAACTTTAATTATAACTTAGTAGCTTTAAGATACTATTTAATATTTCTTATAGGTTCTTTAATAGTTTTTAAGTTAGTAAGAAATATTATTATATTTAATAACAATAATATAATTTAATAATTATTAGAATATTATAATATAATCTTTAATAGTTTAAATATAATAATAAAACTTTTAATATTCTTTTAAAATATTTTAATAGGATCTAAATATTTAAAACTATAGTAATAAGTTCTTTTAGATTATTAGAAATTCTTATAAAATTACCTTTAGAATCTCTAGATATTAAATTAGGAAAAATAAGTCTACCTCTAGAATCCTCTAGAAGTACTCTAAAAGGGTTTAATATATCTTTTAGTAGTTTTAATATACCTTAAGTATTTTTTAGAATACCTATTTAAACCTTTAAAACTTCTATAAACTATAAGAATGAGATAATTTTTAATTCTATTATAATAAATCTAATTATATTGATTATAGAGATTATAATTATTAAAGTTTTAAATTAATATTTTGAACAGTAATAAGTACTTATTAGTTATATAGAATTTTAAAGTTATTTTATATTATACTTTAAAGAAGTTTATGATTCTTCTTTTTATCTATTTAATACTTCTTATAGTATAATAAAATAAATAACTATTCTTTTATTTTAATAGTTATATTTATATGTCTATTTATTTTTAATTATTCTTGTTTTATTCTTCTGATTATTATAGAGCTTTATAAGTTAAAAATACTTAAATAGATTTCTACTAGCTACTAGTAGTTTTAGTAGTTTAATACTATAGAAGATAAAAAGAAGTTTTTAGTAGATAATTATATATAAGTATTAGTTAATATATTATTAAATTAGAATATTCTTTGTAATGAATAAGTTTTTAAGATTAAGTATAAGTTATCAGGAGAATTAATATATTATACAGCCTGATAGGGTATTAGAAGTTTGAAATAAGAAGACGATATTAATTATAATAAAACTTTTACCTTAATAGTTAAATTGATAAGTTATAATATTATTTTTATTATTATAACTACTTTTAATTTTGAATTTAAATAGATAGATATTAAGATAGCTGTCTTCTATAGACTAATTAATATATAAAACTTCTATATTAAATAACTTTAGGATTTTAAAGAAGAATATTAAAAGGTCTACTAGTTTAAAAAGGTTTTATATAGTTTGAAGTAAGTATTCTAAGTCTAATATAAAATAATTTTAATACTTATAAAAAACCTAAACTTTAAAGCCTTTATAGTAAATAGTAGTATTTTTATTAGAAGTAATATTATTATTATAATTTATATAGATAACTTATTTATTATTAGATCTTTTATGTTTGAAATATAGATATTAGAGAAAATATGAAATAAGTATTTTAATATAATAGATTTAGAATCCTATATTTACTATTTAAATATAACTATTTAAAAAGATAGATCTAATAGAACTATATATTTCAACTAATAAAACTATATTAATAAGGTTATTAAAGACTTTAATATAAAGGAATATGAATTTTATAATATATTTATAGAAACTAGTTTTAAATTTGAAAAAGTTAAATCAGAGTATAAAACTCCTGAAAAGCTAAAAAGCTAGTATATATATATTATTAGCTTATAAATATATATTATATTTAATATCTAACCTAATATTATTTATATAGTTTTAATATTTAGTTAATATTTAGTTAATCTTACTATAAGGTATTAATAAGTAGTAAAATATATTCTTAGATATTTAAAGAGAATTTATAACTTTAAGTTCTACTATTAAAATAATTTAGAACTATTAATAAGTTATATAAATAGTAATTAGACTAGAGATATTAATATTTATTAATTTACTTTAAATTACTTATTTAATATTAATAATAGTATAATAAGTTAGTCTTCTAAATAGTAAATTATTATTATCTTATACTTATATAAAGCTGAATATATAGAATAAGTATAAGTTATTAAAAAAGCTATCTAGTTATACTACTTCTTAAGAGAATTAAATTAAATATAAGAAGTTATAATTATAATTATTTATAATAATAACTAAAAAGCTCTAATTTTAATTAAAAATTCCTAATTTTATATTAAAATAAAATATATTAATATATATTAATACTTCTTATAAGAATTCTATAGATAAAGAGAAATTAACTTTTAATATAAGTTAACTTATAAATAGATTATAGATAATCTAATTAAAATATTACTTCAATTTTTTTTAAATTCTTTAAATATAAATTCAAATTAGAAAGAAGGTTATAATACTTATTATTAATTTCTTAATTTATAATATTTATATAATAATAAATATATAGCTACAAATTCTCTTCTTTTATAATACTTTTTTCTTATAGAATTTTAATTCTAGATATTTTTAATAAGATTAATAGGTATTTTAATAGAAGAAATATTACTAGGGTTATTTAATATAGCTATTCTAACTTGAATAAAAGTATTAGAATATAGCTTATAAACTATACCTACCTTATATTACTTTATTAGATATAAGTATAATACTCTTATTTATATATAATAAGGGCTATAAGCCTGCTACTAGACCTTCTGCCAGTCAATGAACATTCTACCTAGTTAACCACCTACCTACCTTTTAATAGAGTTGTCACTGACGATGCTCCTGTCGTATCAAGTCTCCATCAGCCGCCAAGCAGACGAAAGGCTCAGGCAGAACCAATGTCACATCCACTCCACAAGGCTGCGCGACAAGGAGACGCAGATGATGTCAGGGGCCTGAAGCCAAGTCTTTCGCTAAACCCTGAATCTGGACTCGCCAAGGCGCCAGAGGGCCGAGCAGCCGCCGACAACAGCCAAGGGACCTAGCATTTTGAGGCTTCCCACTGGGCATCTGACCTGTTCCTCGTGGATCTACATCCTTGAAGCAAACAAGGTCGATCGAGGGGTCCAGACGAAAGCGAATGACTTGGGAGTTCATCCTGAATCACACATGCGACGCTCCGGGTGCGGTGGGCATTCGAGACATGGGCCTCGCCCGGGAGTGACCATGACTAGCGGTATGATGGGGACCAACTCGGCGCGCTTCTCGTGATGGGAAGTTGGTTGCTTCATGCTCTCCAGTGGCTTTGATACGCCTGCCGGAAGAGAGCAGGCAGAAACCCCTGACGGCTTTTGGCTGTGGTTGTTCGACTCAGCAGCAAGTCATGATGTTCAAAAGAGACGAAATCTGCATTCTCTCTTACAACGTGTCGACTCAAAAGTATGCGACATGGCGTTGACTCTGCTTCAGCATTGTGTCAGTCTGGGTTCGAATTGCAACAGTTGGGCAGAGTCATTATCCGGCCACAGTTTCGCTGATGGATTAATATATTTACCCTCCACAACGGATAAATTCTTGCTGAATCGTGAAGAAGGAAAGGCGGAAAGCGTCCAGGGACCGGACAAGGCCCGTTTGATATTAAAAACCTGGGTATAAACGACAAAGATATAAGGATGAACCCTCAGACTATTACTATTTTCACTGGATGAGCTTGATGAATAGACCCAAGTCATCAACATAATCTTACTTCACGACCGTTGCTACAGCCCGTCTTTTCGACCCAGCTTTGAGTCAATTAGCAGCTGTTTCGAATACTACGACCATTTCATTGTTTTGTTGAACGAATCCCAACCATGAGGCTATTGATTTGCATCCTCATGCTGGCCGCGGCTGCAACTACAGACGCAGCCACCTGTCGCTCCATCGGACGACAGACCTGCCTCGGACAATGCGACAGCGATCCACATGCTTGCCAGACGCCCGAATTTTCGTGTCCTGGCGGCCAAGAACTGGTCGCTGGCGCCATCGACTGCGTCGAAGACATATCTGCCGATTGCAAGAAGAGGGGGTCGGACAAGACACAGCTCAGGTGTACGCAAAGTGCGCAATGTGTAAGTCAAGTTGTATACGAACGTGTGTGAGCGGGTGCTGACGACTCGCAGTGTACCAGATAAAATGAGTCTATGAATGACATTCCATACCAGGTCCTGAGGAGCTATAATAGGAACATCAACCAAGCTGTGATGGCTTTTGAATCTGCAAGACTTGGACTCTTGCACGGCTCTGAAAGAGTCTGTTTCCAACCTTGACCCAGCACATACAGATAGTCAGTCATGATTGGGGGCCGAATGACTCGTCAGGTTGTTGACCACGACAGCAAGCCTCATGTTCTCGCAGTCAATTTTGACAGAGTATAATATAAGCTTTAGCCATCTCTCCAACTACTCTCAACCTCTTCGCCGCACTTGGGATTCATCTGAACGCCTCATCAAACACATCAGTCAAACACGTGCGGTGCCCAGCATTACTCGGAGACCGGCACTCGGTCCCACCGACCCCCGGACGATCAGGCCGAGGCCTTGGTCGTCAGTCCCCAGACGCCGCGTGCCCATCGGCGCCACTCTGAATCTTCATAGCGTGCCGAGAAAAATCTTGGAATCTGCTCGGCACGCTGGGTCTGACCCGCCAAGCTGCAATGACGCGGCCTGGTGATCCGGCTTGGTGCCGCGCTGGTTCCTTTTCCACAGGCATCAGATGCCACTGCTGCTCCATTATCCTGACCAGCATGGACAAGTATTGGTCCCCGAGATGACGGAAACATATCACCATACCAAACCCAAACGACAGCCATTCTGCAAGCCCCCTCTCGTGGCTTGCGTCTTGGACAGAGGGGTTCTCTTCTCTCTCGGGCTGGGTAAGACGACGCGTAGATCGATTTCTTGGGAATTCCAGTCTTCTCCCACCGTGAATACGTGCCCAGTTTTGTTGTTGGCGACTGGAGCTACACCGACACTCCCGCCGGCCCATTCTTGCTTTTCTCCTGGGGCCTCTCCAGACGTACAATGGCCGACGAGATCACCGCCGCCCCGCGTCATCATCAAGATGTCGTCTCGGCGGGATCAGGAGACGGTAAGGCTTCCCACGAGAAGCGCCTCACCGAACCAGTGAACGAAACAGAGGAGACGCTCGACCTCAGGGACGACTCCGTCGAGAACAACAAGTTCGCCTTCACGCCGACACAACTACACAAGCTCATCACGGCACGGAGCCTCCATGCACTCCAAGCTTTCGGCGGTCTGCCCGGCCTCGCCGCCGGACTGAGGACAGACACCGCCGCCGGCCTCGGCGTCGACGAGACGAAGCTCGAAGGCACCGTATCCTTCCAAGAGGCCGTCGCCGCGAGCGAGGCCGGTCGTCCGCCCGAAACCACCCCCCTGCCGCCGCCGCCGTCGTCGTCGACGCACGAGCACGCTTTCAAACTCGACCTGGACCTCGGCCAGCACGACGAGACCTTCGTCGACCGCAGGCGCGTCTACGGCGAGAACCGGCTGCCGAAGCGGAAGCAAAAGTCGTTCCTGCGGCTGGCCTGGATCGCCTTCAACGACAAGCTCATGTTCCTGCTCACGCTGTCGGCCACCGTCTCGCTCGCGCTGGGCATCTACAAGTCGGTCGGCGCGTCGGGCGACGAGCCCAACATCCAGTGGGTCGACGGCGTCACCGTCGTCGTCGCCATCGTCGTCATCGTCTTCGCCAGCGCGGCCACCGACTGGCAAAAGAACCAAAAGTTCGCCCGGCTCAACGAGCGCAAGGAGCAGCGCGACGTCAAGGTCGTCCGCTCCGGCCGCACGCAGAACATCTCCGTGTACGAGGTGCTCGTCGGCGACGTCATGCACATCGAGACGGGCGACGTCGTCGCCGTCGACGGCGTGCTCGTGCGGGGGTCCGGCGTCCAGGTGGACGAGAGCTCGCTCTCGGGCGAGTCGGAGCTGGTCCACAAGAGCGTCGTCGGTCCCGTCGTCGGTCCCGGCGGCGGCGGCGGCGGCGACGTGCTGCGCAACCAGCGCGCCCACCGGTCGTCGGCCGCGGACCCCTTCATCCTCAGCGGCACCACCGTGTCCGGCGGCGTCGGCGCGTACCTCGTGACGTCCGTCGGGACGAACTCGACGTACGGCCGCACGCTCATGTCGCTCCGGGAAGACGTCGAGGAGACGCCGCTGCAGCAGAAGCTGGGCAAGCTGGCCAAGCAGCTCATCACCTTTGGCGCCATTGCGGGCGTCGTCTTCTTCCTGATTCTCTTTGTCCGCTTCCTCGCCGGGCTGTCGGGCATGGAGGCCAGCCCGTCCGAAAAGGCCGAGACCTTTTTCAAGCTGCTCATCCTCGCCGTCACCGTCGTCGTCATCACCGTCCCGGAGGGTCTCGCGCTCGCCGTGACGCTGGCTCTGGCCTTTGCCACGACGAGGATGCTGCGCGACAAGAACCTCGTGCGGTTGATCCGGTCGTGCGAGATCATGGGCAACGCCACGTGTATCTGCTCCGACAAGACGGGAACGCTGACGCAGAACAGCATGACCGTCGTCGCCGGGCGGATCGGACTGTCGGGCAAGTTTGGGGAGGCCGCGAGAACCGCGACGCCGGACAATGACAAGAGTGCCGCCGTCAGCGTCTCCGGGGCGAGCGAGGGCAGCCCGCACGAGGTCCTCGACGGTCTCGACGGCCAAGTCAGGGAGCTCCTGAGAAACAGCGTTGCCCTGAACTCGACCGCCTTCGAGAGCGACAACCCCAAAGAGCCGGGTTTCGTGGGAACCAGCACGGAGACGGCGCTGCTGAGGTTCGGCCGCGAGTTTCTTGGCATGGGGCCTCTCAACGAGGAGCGGGCCAACAGCGAGATGGCCGACATGTTTCCCTTTGACGCCTCGCGCAAGTGGATGGCCGTCATGGCCAAGGTCTCGGACGACAAGTACCGCCTGCTCGTCAAGGGCGCGGCTGAGGTGGTGTTCGAGGCGTGTTCGGGCATCATCCAGGACCCAAAGACCGGACTGGCAGCTGATGGAGTGACGGAGGATATCCGAGAGGACTTGCGGGTGACGATCCGGGACTTTGCGAGGCAGATGCTGCGGCCGATCGTCGTCGCCTACAAGGACGTCGACGCATCCGAGGCGTTTGACGACCTCGACGACCCCGTTTCCATCGACTTCGAGAAGCACTTCGCCGACATGACGTTCGTCGGCGTCTTTGGCATCCGCGATCCGCTCCGTCCGGAAGTCCTCGACTCGGTGAGGCAGTGCCAGGAGGCGGGCGTATTCGTGCGCATGGTCACCGGCGACAACTTCCTCACTGCGAAAGCCATCGCCAAGGAGTGTGGAATCTACAGTGCCGGGGGTTTGGCCATGGACGGGCCCACGTTCAGGAAGTTGACGCCGGCGCAGTTGGATCTGGTGATACCGCGGCTCCAGGTGCTGGCCAGGTCGAGCCCCGAAGACAAGTTGCTGCTCGTGACGCACCTCAAGGGCATGGGGGAGACGGTGGCCGTGACTGGCGATGGCACCAACGACGCGCTGGCCCTCAAGGCTGCCGATGTCGGCTTCGCCATGGGCATCCAGGGGACCGAGGTGGCCAAGGAGGCTGCTTCGATCATCCTGCTCGACGACAATTTCGCGTCCATCGTGAAGGCTTTGGTCTGGGGTCGAACGGTCAACACGGCAGTCAAGAAGTTCTTACAGGTACGACGTCTCACGATGATTCATGGCTTTCCGCATGCTGACTATACCTAGTTCCAGTTCACCATCAACATCACCGCGGGCACCCTCACCGTCGTCTCCGAGCTCGTCGGCGATTCCATCTTCACCATTGTCCAACTCCTCTGGATCAACCTCATCATGGACATCTTTGCCTCCCTGGGCCTGGCAACAGACTATCCGTCCCCGGACTTCCTCAAACAACGGCCGGAGCACCGCAAGGCCCCGATCGTGACCATCACCATGTGGAAGATGATCCTCTGCCAGGCCGTGTACCAGCTAGCCGTCATCTTCACTCTGCACTACGGAGGAGAACAGCTCTTCAAGCCCACGACGCCAGCAGAAAGAGAAACCCTCCAGACCATGGTCTTCAACATTTACGTCTGGATGCAGTTCTTCAACCAGCACAACTGCCGGCGCGTGGACAACAGGCTCAACATCTGGTACCAGGGCGTCCTCCGCAACCCCTGGTTCATCGGCGTGCAGTGCACCACCGTCGCCGGCCAGATGGTCATCATCTGGAAGGGCGGCCAGGCCTTTGACACGCGGCCCCTCTCCGGCCCGCAATGGGGCTGGTCGATGCTCTTCGGCGTCCTCGTCATCCCCCTGGGCGCCCTCATCCGCCAGATCCCCGACCAGTGGGTGTACGCCTTCTTCCAGGCCCTCGGGCGCGGCTTCCTCGCCACCCTCCGGGGTTGCTGCAACCTGCTGCCGTCCAGGTGGCGCAAGAGGGCCGAAGAGGAGGTCGCGGACGACATGGGCGCCGCGGAGAGCTGGGTGCTGCAGACGGGCGCGGCGCTCCTGAGGCCGATGAACTACGAATGGGGCACCGCGACGCCGCCGCCCGGGTCGAGGCTGGCCGGGAGGGTGTCGAGCATCCCCGCCGCGCAGCGGGAGGCGCTGGCGAGGGCGGCCAAGGCCGGTACGGGGGACAACGAGATTGACGTGCCGCGCATGATTGAGAACGCGCGGTATGCCAAGGTCGAGCTGGCGTACGGCATCGAGGTGCACCCGCAGACGGCCAAGGACGACCCGATCCTGCTCACGTCGATTGGGCTAGACGGGCAGAAGTGTCCTCCCAGCCAGGATCCCGAGATCTTGAGATATATGCATCGGCCGTCGTGAAGCGAGGATGGCGTGGTTGTCGAGAGTAACCGTCAAGATAGCGGTGGGTTTTCGAATAGTTTGAACACACGCTCACGCGTGAATGAGACATGTCAGTGTTATGTTGAATGATTTCAATGAAAATGTTTGTAAAAACCAAAACACCTCGTTCGACCACCAAGTACGATCAAAACAATAACGTGGATGGAGTGCTACTGAGACTGGAAGCAAGTATCTCTGTGGGTGAACGGAACCTCTCATCGCATGTCCATCTCACCAGTCCAACCAACGGCTGTTTCGGAATATCAACCACTCTGACCATCCAGCTTCATCCCGCCCAGTCTTCCTGCCTCCTCCTCAGCCACTTGTCCAGCCCTCTGATTAGTTAATGCTAAACTAACCCCTATTGGCTACTAGCTGCTATCCCTACTTAGGGATTACAGAGGTTCGCGCTTCGTCAATTTGTCCATCTTCAGTATGATTTGCAGAGGCACTGCCAGGCCCAGAGGTAGCAGCACATATCCATTATTCACATATTAATCTAACCTATTTTACTATAGATAGTACCTACTCCATATGTTTCTGCCAATTTCATGGCCATATGTTATGCCGAGACGCCAACCTCTGTAATCCCTTCGTAGGAGGTATAAGACCAACTGCAACTAGCTGACGGTTAAACACCGATTATTAATCAGTTAAATAGCATACTCCGCTTTCCCTCCTCTTGCGCTCGCACTGGAGTCAAGCTAGTATCCTTTCTAATAAAGGCTTCAACACGGCGACCGGGATGAAGTGGTTGACTTTGCCCTGGCAATATCAAGTAAAATGATGTCCTTTCAGATAAAGGTTTTACTGCGAGTAACACGGCAACCGGGATCCAGTGTTTGACTCGAGGCCTTGAACGGTCTGAAGCGAAAACAACTGCCCAGTCACACCGCACGTGCATTTGCTGCTTTCGATTTGGAGGGCATCCCTACCATCCGTCATGCAATGACGTTGTTGCAATAACTGTTGCAATAAGGGCACACGTCAGTCGTTGAAGATGGGAGTTGACAAGTTCATAGCCGATGTACATAGGTGGCCGTGGACCAAGAAAGATGCTGCATCTCGTGGCATTACTTATCCCCTTGCCTATCGTTTCGCCTTTCCCCCCCAAGGTGACAGCATAGACTCTCATACCACTCGCTGATACCCTCTACCCCCTCGCGAAAACCAGTCGCAATGATATCCCTTTCCCTGCTCTTTTCCCTCCTCCTCTCCCTACTCCTGAGAGCAGTGCACATAGAAGCGCAGTGTGTCGACGACAACTGCCCGCCAACCTCCCGCTCCGACCGCGACAAGCGAACTTTGGCCTCGGTAGCCGATCGAAGGCGTTCCACGGGAGAACCCTGCGCACAGGTCAGCGAGTTGTGGGCAGCCAGAGTCTCGGAAGATGGTGAGTCGACAAAGGACCTCGCCATCGTTCATGTTCCGCACGCTGACTGAGGTGCAATCCTTACCAGATCCCTATCCGAGCGTCGAGGCAGAGCTGGCGTATGCGTGCCTAAAGTCGGTTCCTCTTCACAAACCAGAAGCAATAGCCCTCGTCGACGCCATCAAGCCATACCTCGAGTGGCAGTCTACCCTTGCCTTCCTCAAGAACCCGCCGGCCGGCTACGAGCCCGCTCCCTTTGACCTCATGGGCCACCTCCAGAGTGTCCGAGACAAACTTGTCGCCAACGTATACGCCAGCGAGATCGAGTTCCAGGAGGACCTCTTCCAGATGACGGCCAAGACCCGCGACGGACACTTTGCCTTCCGGCCGGATGCCTTGACCAAGGTCTTTCGGTTTGGCCGGCCCTTTGCGCTTGTGTCGTACGCCAAAGACCCTCTCTCGACGCCTGCCATCAAAGTCTTGGACGAGGTCAAGGCGGATGGCGATAATGCGAAAACCGTGTCGCGTATCAATGGCGTCGATGCCTCGGTCTACGTCGAGCGCCTCGTCAACCAGGCCTCGGCTGCTCCTGATATGGATGCGGCCTACAACTCCATGTTCTACTCCACCGCCGTTGAAGAATTTGGCCTCGCAGGCGAGTTCCAATTCTTAGGCTGGGATTTTCAGTACCCTGGCGAGACAACAGCCATAGAGTACGCCGATGGAGGGGCCAGAAGCGCCCCCAATTTCGCAGCCGTCACAGTTCCCTTTGCCGACGTCACAGACGGCGAATCCTTCTATCAGAGGTTCTGTGCGGTGGGGGCGGCTGGCGTCCCAAGGGCCCCTCATGTTCCATTACCAGCCTCCATGAGAACTTCCTTGCAGTCTGGCGACCGGCCGGTTCCAGTCGTAACGAGCTGCGATTATGCTGTAAGGGGCTACTTTCTGGATGGCGACGGGTATCAAGATGTAGCCGTCCTCCGCATCTACATGTTTCCCATGGGGAAAGGTAGCTTCCGAAGGTTCCAAAGCGCTGTGGACGACTTCCTCGAGGCCTGTAAAGCTGATGGGAAGTCAAAGGTCATCATCGATCTGCGAATAAACCAAGGCGGACACGTATACCAAGGGTACGAACTGTTTCGCCAGTTCTTCCCGCACATCGAGCCGGACCTTTTCATCCGGTGGAGAGCGCACAAAGGGTCCATGCTATTGGCCAAGCATGACTCTGCCATATCAGAAGGCGACGGCGCGGGTTCCGGGGCTGCCCGGTACAGCCCATGGAGCTATCTGTCGGACTTGAACACAACATACCAGCCCTTCACGTCCTTCAAGGCCAAGTTCGGCCCGAGGATGTGGAACGGCGACTCATTCACTGAACTCATCAAGTGGAATCTGGACAGTCCATACCTAGACGCCGGCTTGGGCGCCAGCCTCACGGGCTACGGGAACCGGCGAAACTTCAAACAACCGTTGGAGTCGAGGGACATCATTCTCTTGACTGATGGTTCCTGTGCCTCGACCTGCTCCGTTTTCGCGTCTTTGATGGAAACCCAAGGGAATGTCAAGACGGTAGTAATAGGAGGTCGGCCAAACGGTAAGCCCATGCAGGGCGCCGGCGGTACCAAGGGACATCGCACCATGAGTTTTGACGTCCTCCGCAACACCGTTCAAGTCGTGATGCAAAAGGAGGCTCAGACATCAAGACAGGAGGATCCAGAGTGGCAGCTGACGGATTTACCCCTGATCCGCAGCACCGACGCGGCCTTGAACATGGTTGACCAAGTCCGGCGCGCCGACTTCGAGACCGGTATTCCTGCACAGTTTATCAATGAGCCAGCCGCCTGTCGTCTCTACTGGACTCTCGGAATGTTGAAGGACGTGACGGAGATCTGGAGGGCTGCCGCCGGTTCGGCGTGGAACGGGGCTGGTTGCGTCGCTGGAGCCGGCTTCGGGGGGGCGAGGCTTCGCGTCCCGCTGCAAAGAAGGTCGGCCGGACCGGCGGAGCGGTCAAACACGAAGGTGATCCCGGCGGATGATTCTGGGTCGGGTAGTTGCCCGCGGGCTGACTGGCGCATGAAGGAAGCGTTTGAGCTCTGATTCAACAATGTAATGTCTACACAAAAACTCCTTTCTCGCGTGACTTTCTTGTGACCTACTTCTGGGCGGAGGTGGCATGCTTGCTCAAACACCATGTCGTCTTTTGGCTAGAATAAATGATGGGTGTCATTATGAGTGGCGGTTGTTGCATGATCTCGAAATTGTGAGTCTTATGTAATACTCCGGCTGACTCAGCCACGCCGGCCGAGGATTCCGGGACGACCCGCTTCGTCGGCCGCGGAACATGTCCGGGGGGAGTCGATGGGGTACCTGGGTACCGATGGTCCGGGCCGGGAAGAATTTGGTGATTTCTTGATAATGGATGACATCTAGTTGTAAAAACTAGATAGCAATGGTTAGGTGAGAACTGGTATTTGCAGTTGAGCTGAGTCCCAAAAACTTGGGAGTATTGCTAGACTGCTATAGCTAGGAAAAGCGAATATGAAGTAAATGATTTTGTACTTATTCTCCATTATTTCAAGTACCACGAAGCACTTCCTCTTTGATACAACAGCCATGAATAATCAACACTAGCTGCTCGGAAAACCAGCAATTGATGTTTTGTCTGCTTTACGGGGTATTATTGTAACCCTAAAAGCGGCAAATGTATGGCCTCTATCAGAACGGAATCCGACATTTCATTAAAACCGCTCACTCTCTGAAGTAGCTCAGCCTTTTCCGTCTACTTGAAGTCGCTCAGCTGAGTACTTCAGGTACGAAATGCTGCTGCAAGTACTTACTCGGACTTAAGACGCATACAATCCGTAGCCACCAGATTATGCAGGTGCATCTATGCGTTGTTAAAGTCCGGGGATAAGGGTGCGATTCGCTTAACGGCGAGCAGAAAGACAGAACTGGGACATGTCTACAGGGCTCTGCAACTGGACCGGTCTTGTACTGGGATCTGTCGACTGCAATATCTGCTAGGTAGGGTAATGAGGTGTTATAGTAAGGTGGAACCCCTATTCGCCTTAGTAGACTGTATACACGCCACTGGCCAAGAAATGAGCTTCTGTTTTCCTACTACGACCTTACCAGCCGGCGGGCCCAGCTGGGATGTTGTTGAGCGCCCAAAGAATGATGTCGTTACCTTTCGTAGTATATGGGGAAGAGGAGATAAAAAGGCACTTAGATGCCTGTCTTCCAGCCAACGTTCCAACTGACAAGCGCCTTCCTACTACCATAATACCTCTTCCTCACTAAGCTCCTCTCTCATTCCACCATGGCACCTCCCACATTTCTACCGACCAAGACTCTCGGTAAGACGGGACGACAGGTGCCCGCCCTCGGCTTCGGCTTGATGGGCCTGAGTACGGCCTACGGACCCGTCGGGTAAGCAGTCCCACGTGTGCCCGGGCTTGGGATACAGCTCTGACCCTCCCTAGTGATGACGAAGAGCGTTTGGCGCTTCTGGACCGCGCCTGGGAACTCGGCTACACGAACTGGGACACGGCCAACGGCTACGGCGACAGCGAGGTGCTGATCGGAAAATGGTTCAAGCTTCACCCCGAGCGTCGCGCAGACATTTTCCTGGCCCACCAAGTTCGGCATAAAGTTCGCAGTCAACGAAAAGGGCGAATGGAACGTCTCGGCCGACAACAGCCCCGAGTTCTTCAACGAGTGCCTCGAGGGCAGCCTCCAAAAGATGGGCGTCGACTCCCTCGATCTCCTCTACATTCACCGCCTCGACCCCGAGGTGCCTGTCGAGAAGACGATGCAACTGTTGGCCAAGGCCAAAAAGGATGGCAAGATCAAGGCCATTGGCATCTCCGAGTGCGCCTCCAGCACCATCCGACGTGCCTACACCGTGGCGCCCGTCGACGCCGTCCAGGTCGAGTACAACCCGTTTCAGCTGGACATTGAGAACGAGACGGGCACGAACCTGCTATCCACGTGTCGCGAGCTTGGTATCACCGTCTTCGCCTACGCGCCGCTGGGTCGCGGGTTCCTCGCGGGTCAGATCAAGAGCGCCGACGACTTTGCGCCAGACGACTTCCGCCGCGTCGTGCCGCGCTTCAGCCCCGAGAACTTTGACAAGAACCTCGTGCTGGTGGACCGCTTCGCGGCGCTCGCGGGGAGGAAGGGTTGCACGCCTGGTCAGCTGGCGCTCGCGTGGTTGTCGGCGCAGGGCGAGGATATCATCCCGATTCCGGGCACGAAGAAGCTCAAGTACTTGGAGGAAAATGTCGGATCGTTGAGTGTGCGGCTGTCCAAGGAGGAGGTTGAGGATATCAGAGCCGAGGTAGAAAAGGCCGCGAGCGAGGTCGTGGGTCACCGCAACCCGCCGGGCATGTTCACAGAGTATTCGGTGACTGCCGAGCTTTGAGACGCCCTTGCTTTCGGTAGGACAAAGAAAACGGCCCGATGAAAACGACGATGTGTTCTCGAGCGTTGACACTTTCATGATTACACAAATGTGTAATACTCATTAGAGCTTGCTGGCGTAATAACGTTAACTTGACTGCTGTGCCGCTCTTGTTATTCAAGCATACCATTTGGCTGCATACATAACCCCTCCTCGATCATGTCTGTAATTACAGGGCCAGCTGCAGTCAGTGGCCATGCCATGCGAGGCTTTCTCTCGTCCATGGCGTGATATACCTCTAGGCGAAGTGTAGAGATCTTCGTAGAGCTGGACTGAAGGAGTCCAAGGAGACGTGTCAAAACCACGTCACCTTTTTGGTGGCGGTCAGCAAGCTTTGATGATGTTGATAGACAGTTGACAGTGTTTCTGGCGTGATGGAGCCCCGGCAGAGAACCGGCGCAACTGAGTAGGGGCACGGGAGAAGGTAGGCGAAGTAGGGTAAATCGACCGCCTCGGCTACATTTCTAGAGAGTACAAACTGAGAAACGTTTCATTGTCACGAAAGAATGTGACCAAGAAGTAATGATGGTCTGTAGGAAATTGATTGAAACGTTGACAACTGAATAGGAACCCTCCAATGACCTGGCGAAGATGCCTTATCCAAGTACCCAATGATAGCCAGATAAGCAAGACAGTCTCTTTTATTCCGCTCTCTATGGTCTACCTTCTTCGCCCATATGAAACAATTTCAGTTGATGGGTATGTATAGGCATCATCTTCGGGGAGCTTTGGCTTCCCGGGTCGAGTTGATGCTCCCTATGTTGATTATCAACGTCTGCCCAGAATCGAGAGTGATGAAGACAACGGGATACGTTGTCATGCCTACAAACATCTTGTGAATCAATCGTCCCAGCGACTTCGAAGGCCGTTTGTTCTCGATCATCAATGTCAATGCTCGTCGCCATCGACGTTGCGTGGTACAGCATGCAATGGAGCAAGTCAACGTACGTGGATCCCACGACATAGGTACTATCAGCATCAACAGCGCTGACGCATTATACAGTCGACATGCGAAACGCGGTCAGAAAAGCGGGCTTTCAATATCACAGCACGTATCGGTGTCACACTCTTCTATGGTGTCTCTGCAGTTGTCCCAAGAAGGCGTAAGTTCAGGGCAAAGACGAGCAGCATCGTCAGAGACGTAAGAACTAAGGTACATGAGAGCCGGCCAGCACGAAGAAGACTTGATGGCAAAGATTATCAGTGATAGCCGACGGCATGGATACAGCGGAGCAGGTCTGCGATAGATCCCGTGCTGCAGAGACTCGTTGGCTGTGGAGTCACTCGGACAGCGAGCCATTTCGAGTTGCGAAGCCCGGTTAAAATTATGCAGGGGCGTGGCGCAGACGAGCTTCAAAAGCGAGAAATGCTGCAGGAGTTTTGTCGGAAAGAAATTAACTAGTTTGGGGTTTCCTTCACCTTCATAACAACCTCACATCCGACCTCATGGAATCCTCCTCGCGCGAATCCGCAGCCAACCACGATGGCGACAATGAGACGGCGATTCTCAACCCCAACCACGAGTGCAAAGAACCGAAATACAGCGTCTCATCCGTATCCTCAAAGACCCGCAGCTCCCAATGGGCGCGATGGCGAGTTGCCCTTGGGCTCCAGAGCATTCTGATTCTCGTCATCGGCTCCACCGTCATCCTGGCCGCGTGCGCCATCCTCGTCTACCTCTGGGTGGAAACTTACAGTGTCGTTGCCGGTCACGATGCCTCGCCGCTCTGGAATTACATTGTGCGGCAAGGGGCGGCGCCGCAGGTCGTGACCGTCTGCGCGGCGGCCATCCGAACCTCCATGACCTTCCAGCTGGGGCTCGTCACGGCCGCGTTGGCAGCGGTCATGATTGAGAGGTCGGGCACGTCGCTTGCGGACGCGGCCATGGTATCCATCAAGCGCGCCTCCGGCTCGGGACCTCTGGATCTCGTCACGGCCGGCGGCGCGCGCGAAGCTCTCGGGAGGCATCGGTTGGGGCCGACCCTGCTTGCGACGTGGACTGTCCTCCTGGTCGTCACCACGGCGCTCCTCTCAACGATTTTGCTGTCCGACTTTACAGACACGGTCATCCCGGGTCCAGCTGTCCCGATGGAGATACCGGTCCACGCACAATTCGACATGTTCACGTCCCTGGAAGATGAGTTTCTCTCAGCTGGGCAGTGGAAGAGCAAGCCCGTATCTGCATGGAGATTCGCCGAGCTTGATCGCCACGATGGCAACGACGTGGACACCACCGGCGATACAGGCAGCCGCGTTCTGGCCATGCTGCCATTCTCAGACGAAGCTTCAAGGACGGATTTGATGCAATATGAGGGTCCTGCTTCCGTCTTGGACACAAGGACGATTTGTTATGCGCCAGGAGTCGATGAAATGCCCGATCTTGGAGTGTACAAGGCTAACGGAAACGATCTTTGGGGCTTTAACGGAACTCTCAAGATGCGCTCTGTTGCTGGCATGACGGACGATTTGCTGTACGAGCCCCTGGAAGGGGAGCCATACGAGAAGTACGAGTTGCCCACTCAAAACTTCCAAGCTGGCCTCATCCGGTCGACAAATACGTCTGTCTGGCCACTCTTTCTGTCCGCGGCACAAATCTACTACACGTCACCAACGGACGAGAGGTTTTCAAAGTACACGATGCTATTCGTCGTCACGAATTCTACCGGGCTTCAGACAATGGACTGGGTCAAAGCTGTGGAAAAGACGGATTGGCACAATGTCAATCTCGAAGCCCGCAACGACAACAAACAAGGGGTGTGGACATCGGTATGGGACCGTGACAGCGCACAAGACTTGTTCAAGGTGTCGGTGTGCCTCCATAGCGTCGTGACCATGATGTACAACGTCTCCATGAAGGGCTCGCCGATCACGCAGGAACCGAGGCCAACTTGGCACCTGAGCTCTCCGCCCCTTACCGACAACCCCCTCATCGGCGCCGGCGGCTGGAACACAGAACCGCTGAGCCGTCAGATGGCCGGCCTCGGGGGCGATGGGCTGCCGCAATCCCTCGAAGAGCGCGGCCTCCTACGCCTCGAGGTGCAGAACCTGACCAAACTCGACTTCGCCAACACCCAAAGCTTTGTTTTCGAAAGCGGCCACTACGAGAACATGGCCGACGGCAAGGGTTTCAGCGCGATCAACGCCACGTCGGAGCTCTGGAAAGCTAGCAAGTGGACTCCCCACAGCCTCTACTTTTCCGAGTTTCAAGACGTCGTGTTGCGGACGGGACGGCTTCCTCTAGCCTTGCAGTCATTCTTCACCCGTCAGCGGCAGGCGTGGTACTATAACAATCTCGAAGCCACCGGCTCTGCGGAGAGCATCACCGCAATTTTTGCGACGACCAAATTACTTCCCACGACGTCGACGGGACTCTACATCGCTCTGGGGGTTGTTGCTTGCCACTTTGCGCTAGTCACACTGACAATGTGGCTATTTTGCACGAGGACGGAGGGCTCCGTGCTCTGGGAGTCATGGCAGGCCGTAGCACAAACGGTGTCGCCGGCTACTCAGGCCATGTGGGACGTGATGTATGGAAGAGACAGCAGGGAAGCGGAAGAGACGATCAGAGAAAGCCGCATAAGCCCCGATACGTATCGTCTGCAATACTCGGACACCACTGGACGACACCAGCTCGACGTATCGAGCCGGCAGAGGAGAGGTTGGCTCGGCGGAAGTAAGGCCTAGGCGAAGTCGTCTGTGTGGTGTTCGGGTCCGCGGAACGATACACCAAACTTCACATCTACACCGCGTAGTAATAACAGTAATGTGATGTGAGATTGGCTCTTGCTTCAAGCCCGAGTTCTCCGGTACATGGAAGATAGAGCATTATCAACAGTGAAAACCAGTAATTATGAGTGAAGGCATTGGGAGTATTCTACCCGAACATGAATCGCAAACCAAAGACTATCTCTACTAGAGCCCAGATGTTGAATGGTCCGAGGCCATAGACTTCAGTATCTCCAACGCCGTGGGTTGTACTGCAACTCATACTCTCCAGTTTCGGAATCGTAGAACGGGCCCTCGAAATCGGAATCGGAATCCATCGCTTCTGTAGCGTAATTCAAGTCCTCATATTCGCTGTCGAAAGGGCGTATGATTCGGGCTCCCTGTTCGTCAACGACGTCGTCATCACCGTCGCTGCCAGAACCGTGGCTAGTCCCAGCGGACTCGTCATCTGAGCCATACTCGTCGTCCTCGGCGATGGCTGGACGTGCCTCTTTTCCTTTTTCTTCCTCCACTTCCTCCACATCTTCCCATTCCTCTTCTCCTTTACCTTTCCCATACTCTTCCTTGTGCTTCTCCTTGCCCTCGTCTCTCTTTTCTTCTCCCTTCTTCTGTTTCCCCTTGTATTTCTCCGCATCCAAAGGTGGGTTATTTAGATGACAAGCGCGAATATCATCGTAATTAGCTTCCCTCTCAACGGGACCATCGACCAACGGGCTTTTCGTCCCTCCTACCCCGAAAGACTGTTCCTGGATATGCCACATCACGTTTTTCATCCCTTCAGGTTCATAACCGCTCGCCACCTCGGGAGGCTTGTCGTCCGACGGCCGCTGCTCCCTGGGCGAGGAAAGGCTCTCGACAACAACGGACCCGTCCCATCGATCTCTCTTCCTGCGAAGCTCGTCCAGTGCTTGGCGCCATGTTCCGCCCACCAGCGTGATGTTGTCCAGCTTCACGGTCAGCGGCGCTGGTCGATTGCCGAGCAGCACGGTGAGCCGCGACACCGGCGTGTAGAAGTGATCGAGCTCCAGTCGTTCGAGCCTCGACCACTCCGGGATGTCGACGAGATTTAATAAAAAGGGCCAATCGTATTGATCGACGCGTCCTTGCGGGTAGGAAAATGCCTTGCCGCAGAGCCGTAGCTTCGTGGGGTTCAGGGTCGACGAAAGGAAGGGGCTGAGAAAGGACGCGATGGCCGTCATCTGCTTCGAGTATCTGTCGACATCGTACGATTTGAGCGGGCGGCGCTCGACGACCAGGTCGTGGTCTCGAGGCGCGAAGGAGATGTTCACTTCCTGGAGATGGTTCTCAAGTTGCGCCAATGCCCGACGATCTGCCTCTCCCGATTGCAACTCGGAGTATTTGTCGTGCCATGAAGGGGAAACAGAGATGTCCAGCTTCTTGAGTAGCACGCCATGTTGTGCAAACGCCACGGGCAACTTCACCAAGAGAGCCATGGGTGCGGCCAGAGGGGCGATACTTGCAACGTCGTGTTTCTCCCATCGCATAGGAGCGGCGAAATGCTGTCGAACACCGGCGAGCCCGGGTTCGCGGTAGGTCTTTTCCCAGTCGAGAGGGATATCCATGTCGGTCAGCTCCAGGCTTTCGAGGTTGGGCATGCGCTTTGCGAGACGGGCGAGCTTGTCCGCCAGCAAGTGGTATTCTTTCCCTGCCCCGACGAGGGCCTTCTTCTGAAGTCGATACTGCCGCTCGTAGTCTCGAAACCCGACTCTGGTGGGCATGCTGATGCTTCCACTCAGTTGCCGATGGTGAAACTCCTTGAGCAGCCGCAACCTCTTCACCTCGCGGGCGTCGGTAGATTTCTCATGTGCTTCCTGGTAAAGGCGATCCAATCTTTCCGTCCGGAGTTCGAGGCATCTTATCTGGTATGACATAAAGGCCGTCGGGTCCGACATGAATCGGCAGGAGTGGAAGGCTAGGGTCATGCGAAAGTGTGTTATTCCGCGGGCAATGTCGGTGTTCTGGGCAAACTTCTCCAAGCGATCCAAGGAGTCGGCGTTGAGGCTGACGGATACCTGTGGCAGGAGAAGGGGGGATGCCACCTCGCAGAGCCTCTTGCAAGTTAGTCGAAGTGCTTGGACGACTTTCAAGCGGGACCGGCTGCTCTGCTCGATAGATTGGTTCTTTGCAGTCGAGGCTGCTGCGTACGTGACGATCCAGGATAGAATGGTACCGTGGTGGTCGAGATCCAAGGGGGATCGCTTTTTGACGGTAACAACAACTCTGTTGCCGCTCGCTTCGACGAAGCTGGCATACCGGGCTTTCTTGCGGCGTTTGCCAGTCTGTATTCTTACTCCAGGCCTGTCTTTGTCGCCAACGGATAATTGGGCAAGAAGACGGGTGGCATCTGTCGTGGTTTCTGAGGGTTGTGCGGCGTCAGTCTGGTTGCCCAGTGTCGGCGCAGCATTCTGAACTACGTCGTCGCTGGCTGCGTCGGCAGTGACTTCTTCAACTGAAAGCTGTCCGAGACCTTGCGTAACATTAACGAGCTCGATGATGGCCTCACGTGGACTGGAGCTCATCGGCGTCTGCGGCGCTTCCCGGGTCGCTCCGTTGGCCACCTCGGAGGTCGCTCCATCAACTGAAAGCTGTCGGAAAAGTTGTGTCACATTATCTAGGTCAGCGGGAGCCTTGTCGGGCCTGTGTCGCTTTTCGGTCGGTGTAGGAACAGGACATTGGGAAGGCCCCGGTGTTGAATGCCCACCATAGCCCAACGGAGACAAGGATTTGGCGACGAAGGAAAAGTCCCCGGACACAGGCGGAGGCGGAGTAGTCTCCGTGACGCTGGCACCGGGTTGGGGGCTCGCGATGAGCGCCTGGCGTACAGATATTGCTGAGATGTCATCGTTTGCTCTTTGATTTGGTGAGGTCGCAGACTCCGCTGTATGTAATGCTCCGGATGAAGAAAGGGGTGCTTTCGGCGGCGAATGCTCCTCGGCGCCAGATGCAGCGGTCGCCGAGACAAGGTGATCGTGCGGGTCTCCGGCTGCTGCTTGACTCAAGACATCCTCGTTCGTCTCCAGATCAGAGGCACCGTCTGATCCTTCGCCGATCGCGAACATGCGGGTCGTCTGTTGGTTGGGAGTCGGGCTTAGGCTGAGACAATCCCGTCGCGATGTCTCCGCCGATTGAGCTTGATCGGAACCTTTCGTGGAAGGCCTAGGAGGCTGTGAATCCACGGGACACGAGAAAGTAAAGTTGAAGCTGAACGACATGGCGGAATGGCGACGTGAAGGTGATATCGACACTCGGTCAAGTACAGCCGTGTTGAAGCTGCGTGAGGCAAAGTGACACAGCCAGGGCGGGGATTGAGTGTACCTTATCAAAATGAAATGGGAAGACTCTGGCTCACGGGCAAGACGGGGCAGGTTTTGAGATAACGCGCAAATGGGATAGATTGTGTTTGTGCAGAAAAAACATAAAAACATGAAGGCCATGACGCCAAACTGACGCGAGTCAACGCGTTTGCCACAATCAAGCGACTACTGCAGGCATATGGCATGTCTAGCTCTGATTACATGCTCATAACTTGAGCCAACACAAAGACAAAATGCCTCTTCTTCCCTGCAAACATTGGCAGATAGTCCGAGGAGCAAGCCGCGCGAAGACGGCGTACGCTGAGTCCAACACTGAGACGACAAGCAGTTCGGAGTTGTCGGCAACTTCGAAGGCGGATACCGTAGCCGAGGCTTCAAGTTTCCTTCGCCGAGGTGTTGGCGTGTCAAGACGAATCTACGACTGGTTCCTTAGCCTGTCGACGTTGGTGAGCCGAACGAACTTGACTTGGATGGCTTGTCAGTAACCCAACAATATGCGATGGTGGCACAACTATGTGAGAACTGTATGGTACGCTTAGGCTTGTAATTACCCACCCTATAGGTACCCATAGGTTACCTAGATAATAGGTTGGATAAAAGCTTTACCTATAGGTCTAATTTAAATAATCTATAAAACTATAGCTACTTATAGTATTATTTATAAGTATCTATAGGTATTTAGTAAAATAATATTCTAAGTAATAAGTAATTATAAATACTTAGATAAAATATATTAAAGTATTAAAAGAAAGATAAATAATAAAATATAAGTAATTTATTATTGAATAATAATAATTAGTAAAGATTATTAAATAAATTATAACTATTATTTATAATAATTATTTATAGAAATTAATACTAGTAGTAATTCCTAGTTTCTATAAAACTAATTATTATTATTAGTATTCATTCTTTTATATTATTCTATTCTTTTATATTATTATTTTTTATTATCTAGATGTTAATTTTTTATTAATCTAATTAATATTATCATTCTTTTTATATCTTCTTTTATTACTATAGAAGTATATTTTAATAATAATAAAATTTAAATTAGTTTCTAATTAATAAGATAGTATTAAGATTTAATAAAAAAGAATGAGAAATAATTACATTAATTAATATGTAATAGAAAGAATTAGAACTTAAGCTACTAGTAGTATATAGGAATTAATAAGTAAAAATAATATCTTTCTATATAAGAATAATTCACTTTATATTTATAGCTACTAAATTAATTATTAAATAAAAGTAAATAAAGTAGAAAATAGTAAGTAATTAGTAATATTATTTATATTTAAATATTTTTATAAGATATTATTTCACTACTTCTTAAAGAATACTAATAGTAGAAGATTAATAATAGAAATCTATGTAATTAGAAGTTTATAAAGTAATTTTATAAATAAGTTATTAGAAAGAAGTTTTTAAAATAAGAAGTTTAATATTTTTTTAGAAGTAATAGATTTCTTAAAAAGCTATTACTATAAATTATTAGATTTATAATAATTATTTATAGTAATTAATAATAAACTTACTATTAGTATAATATCTATATACTTTTTTCTTAATAAACTTTTTAATTAGAATCTTTTAAACTAGAGTTTTCTAAATAGCTAGATTATTCTAAATAATCAAAACTTTCTTAGTAATCAGAACCTTTTTAATAACTAAAGCTTTTTTAATAATCTATCTAGTTATTATTATAGTATTATATTCATATCTTACATTTTAATAAGTTATTTATAAGATAATATTCAATTAATAAAGTTAAATAGAGAAGGAGAAGTAAATTTATATCATAAGAAGTAATATTAGTAGTATTATTATTATTAGATTTAATAGTTGATATATTTAATAGAAGTAGTAATTATTTTAATAGTTATTACAAAGAGGAAAGAGTGAATATTATAAATATTAAAAAGTTTAATATTTTAGCAATTTTAAATATTAAAAATATAAGATTAATATTATTCAAATTATATAACTATTCTATATATTAAAGCCTATTTTATAATAAGTTTCAAAAGATAAAAATAATCATTTTGTTTCTTTAAAAAGGAGTATTAGTATATAGATTATTATAAAAATTTATTTCTAAACTTTTCTTTTTCAATTTCTTAAGATTATCTCTTATAATAATAATAATAATAATATTAATAAGACAATATAAAAAATTATATTCCTTCTCTTTTTAATATAATATTAAAGAATATTCTTTATTAATAAATTAATAGATAAAAACTTAAAAATAT
>QAPF01000547.1:0-25916 GCA_004367935.1 Colletotrichum sidae | reverse complement strand
TATATTATTAATATAACATATTAAAATAGCTAAATATTTACTTTTATTAAGAGTAATATTAAGTATAAATATTCCTTTATTATAGGGAGATACTTTAAAACTAATCTTATATAAGATAGATTTAAAGTGTAAATATTAAAATCTAAAGCTTTATTTTAATTTATATAAAGCCTGATTTAATAAATAAATAAAAGGCTGATTTTTATAGTTAGTACTATAAATTAAACTTTTAGAACTTTTATTATAAATATAACTAGTAATTATCTTAATATATATCTTTTTATCTACTTTTATTTAAATAAATATAGTAGTAATATTATATTGAATTAAAGTCCAGTTATAATAAATAGAAATAATTAATATATATTCATAACTTTTAAGCCTATAAGTAGTATTAAAAGTTTCTAAATAATTAATTATAAAGTACTAATTGAAATCTTAAGCAACCTACCTACCTTTATATATAAGATTACTANATATTCATAACTTTTAAGCCTATAAGTAGTATTAAAAGTTTCTAAATAATTAATTATAAAGTACTAATTGAAATCTTAAGCAACCTACCTACCTTTATATATAAGATTACTAAGATCCAAATTATTAGGTTTTATTTTTTAAACCTATCTATTTCCTAATATATTAATATTATTCTTTTTAATAAAGGAAATATTAAGTAGTAGTATAATAGTTTAAACTTCTATAGATTTAATAGATTCAACTTTTGTATTTATAGCTTAAATCTAATTATTATTAAACTGAGAACTTATAGCTTTTAAAAAGATAGTTAGTTTATCTAGAATATTAATTAATAATATATATTTAGTAGTATAAAAATTACTATATTTATTAATAAATAAATTATTATTATAATCATATTAATTATAATTAGTCTAAAAGACTAAAGAAGAATAGTTTTTATTTATAAGCAGTATATCTTCTTCATATAGATACTATTTATAATTTCTTTTAACTTTTAAACTTAAAGAAGGAATTTCTATAAATATAATAGACTTTTTATTAACATTCTTAATACTATTTATAATTCTATAAAAATAACTTATAGAAAGGCTATTTAGTTCTTTATTAGGAGAAAGATCAAAATTATTATTATTATTATTAATTTATTAAGAAGAAGAAAACAACTAGCATTTTTAATAGAATTATAAATTCTATTAGACTTAATAACAATTAAATTCTAAGAAGAATTATTAGAATTAAGTTGATTAGACTTATTCTCTTTATTAAGTCAATTACACCTAGTAGTTATAGTATTATTACAAAAGATAATTCTTCTTTTTAGTAAGAATTAAATTAATTCTTAAGAATATTTATATTTCTAGATTAAATAGTATTACAAATTTGAAAATTCCAAATTAAATAAATTTTATAATTATAAGTAATTATAGTATCATTTTTTACTTTTAGATTAAGCTTCTTAGAATACTTATCCTTAGCCTTATAATAATGGAAATTACTCTAAACCTTTATATTATTAATAGAAAGTTTCTTTTTATTCTTCAATTTATATAGAGTTTTAAACTTAATAGAAAAATAAGGTATTCTATTATAAATATAAATAGAAGTTAATCTAATTAATCCCTCAAAATATAAAAGTAAACTAGAATTATAAAAAGGAATTCTAATCTTATTAATTATAATTCTTATAATCTTTTTAATTAAACTATTAAGCTTATAAGTATAAGGTAATTTCATATCATAGATAATATTATTATTAAGATAAATAATTTTTATTCTATTATTAGAAAACTTAAGGCTACTATATATATTAATTTCTTTAATTCTCTTATTATTATTATTATTAGTTATATTAATAAACTCTTTAAAAGCTAAAGTAACTTCTTTAGAACTTTTACTTCTTAATAACCTTTTCTAGATAAATCTATTATACTTATTTATAAATAAGATAAAGTATTTATAGTAATTATAAGTCTCTAGTAAAAAAAGGTTTATATAAATCTGAACTAATACAATAAAAATGGTTAAAATTCTTAAAAGTATTTAAATTTCTATTAACTTTATTAGTAAACTTGCTTTTAAAATAAACTTTATAAATAGGTAGTTTATTACCTTCAGAATACTTATAATTTATATTATTTATTATATTCTTAATTAACTTAAGAATATTATTAGTATAACCTATTCTCTTATGTTATAATTTCAAGTTATTAATATTAGTAATATTAATATGAAGAACCAATTGTTCAAATTGAATAGGAGTTCTAAATTTATAGAAGTTATTAGTTTTAATTCCTATAAGTAAGAGTTTTTGCTTCTTAATATTATATAGTATAGGTTGATTAAAAAAAATAGATACTAGTCCTATTAAGTTAAATTTAAATTAACTTAATAGATTAATATCTAGTTATAATATATAATAAATATTATATAGAAGATATTTAATATTATTTAAAATAACTTTCAAATTACCTTTTATAATTAAAATAATCTCTTTAGTATTTCCCCATTTAATAAGTAAAAGAGTTTTAATTTTATTAATTAAAAGATTATAATTTTTAATTAGATAAATAGTAGTTCTAGTATTAATAAAGAATAAAATAGTTTTATAATCTCTTTAGTATTTCCCCATTCAATAAGTAAAAGAGTTTTAATTTTATTAATTAAAAGATTATAATTTTTAATTAGATAAATAGTAGTTCTAGTATTAATAAAGAATAAAATAGTTTCAATCTATTTGATAGAACTCCTAACTTACTAAATCTTCTTAGAAATGAAAATATTTAGAATCTTTTTAATAAAAGTCTTTTTAAGAAAAAGTTAAATTAGAATTATATTTTTAGATTTAATACCTTCTTCTTCACCTTCTTCTTTTTTAATTTCTTGAGTATTAGAATTAAATTATATAAGATATTTAGTTATATTACTAGAAATCCTTTTAACTATTTCTTCTTAAGTTAAAATAATATTAATTAATTCTAAATTCTTATCCTTTTTATCCTTTTTCTTTTTAAAAAACTTAAGAGGATTCTGATTAACTTTAAATTTTATTTAAATAGGAGTTTTTTCAAAATAAATATTAAAATAGTTTTCTTTAATATAATTAGTTCTTTTATAATAATTATAGAAAATACCTTTCTTTATGTTGTAGGGTTTCTTAATAATTTTAAGAGAAGACTACTTAATAATCTTATTTTTAAAATTCTTTTTAATTATAAAATTCATTAAAGAATTTTAAGTTTTCCTTTTAAATTTATCTAATAAATTAGAGAATACAAAATCTAATTTATAAGAGTTCTTATTAAATTTAAAACTCTTAATAATTAAAATAATAAAACCCTTATAACTTTCATCTAAACTATTTAAAATATAAGTAATAATAATTTAATTAGATAATTTAATTTTATAATAAGAGAGGTTATCAATAAGTTCTTTTATCTTATATGGATATTCTTCTATAAACTTAGAATTATTTAAAATAGTTTTAAAAAACTCTTTATAAATAAGAAACCTATTAGAAAAACTAATTAGTTTATAAAGTCTTTTTAAATAATTGAATATATTAAAAATATTAGTATTATTCTTAATAATCCCTAAGGGACTATTTTTATAATTTTATTATATGTAATTAAAAGCCTTATTCTACTTATGAGTATTATTTCTAGAAATAGGCTTACTTAAATCTATAAAAATACCTTTACTAATAAGTAAAGCCTTTATATAAATAGACTAAATATTATAATTCGAAATCCCTTTTAACTTAAAGATAGAATTTAACTTAGAGTTACTTATATTCTTGAATAATAACTTAAGAAAGTAAAATAATTATCTAATAAAATACTAATTAAAACTCTAAAATAGAATTAAAATACTTAGGGTCTAATTCTAGTAAACTATTATTAACTGAAAAATTAATAATAGTATAGTTTGATAGTTGATTAATAGATTAATAGTTCTACGATTTATAATAGTCTAGAGTTTAAATCTTATAAGAAATATTCTTTTATAAAGATTAGAAATAATATAAAGATCTAATTTATAAAAATCTTAATAGACTTAAGATTCTAATTTATAACCTATTTAATAGATTTGAAATTCTAATTTATAAAAGTCTTAATAGACTTAAGAATTAGTTTATAAAAAATCTTAGTAGACTTAAGATATAAGAGATTTTTAGCTTCTATTATTTAACTATCTCTTTTATTAGCCTAATAGTAAGTTTATTATTCTAATTAGTATAATCTCTCTATAGATTTATCTAATATCAAACTAACTAATTAATAAGGAGAGTTAATTAGTTAGTTGAAGTAGGTATAAAAAGAATAAACTGTAGAGCTTTATAAAGATAGTTAAGAGAAGTTTTATATAAATAGATAGGTATAGAGAAGTTTAAAATTAGTTGATATAATCTTTAGTATAATTTGAATAAATATTAATACAAATATAGATATTAATATTAATAATAAGTATAGATAGAAATATAATATAAAGAGAGAAGATAATATAAAGCTAGGCTTATAACCTATTGAATTAGTAATTGATAATTAGTAAAAAGTTAAAGAGGATTAATAATTCTTAATTCTTAAACAATAGGTTATTTAGAATAATATCTAAAAATAGTATTAATATTGATATAAATAGTAATAATAATAAGAAGTTCGGGTTCTTTAGGAAGTGCGAAACTTCATAGTATTAATATCTAAATAGAGTTTATTTTCAGAAAAATTAATCTTATGTTATATAGAGCTTTCAGCTCTATTACACTTAGGCTACTAAGTAGTCTGTTTACTAAATATTCTAATTTTATAGTTTGATTAATTTAGAGTATAAATAATTAAGGTAATATAACTTTAACTCTAATAATTGATTTTCTATAATAAATAGAAAATATAGGGTTATAAGAGTAATAGAGAATACTCAAGCTTTTAAATATTTAAAACGGGTTACTAGGATTAATAGAGTAATAGCTAAATAGCTAGAACTCTAACACTTTCTAATACTTTCTTCTTCTAGATTATCTTTTCTATATAATACTATTGACTTTTCTAACTTCTACTTCTTTTTTAACTTTTTCACTTCTTTTTTAATTATTTAGTTTAGATTAGTTTTAGAAAGATTATTATTATTCTAAAGGGGTAGTTATTCCCCTAGTTTATTAATATAACTACTAGTAGTTATAGGAGTTAGTTTTCTTATTAAGTTAAACTTAGACTACTAAGTTACTTAGATAATAGGTTTCTAATATAGTATTATTATAGTATTATTAGTCAATATACTTAAAAATAAATAGAAGTTTAAATATATCAGGCTAGGTTTATATTAAGTAATAGGATCTCTTAATATGTATATATTATACTATATAACTATTTAAACTTAGCTTTCCCCTTTTATAACTATAACTCTATATTTATATTTAAACCTTATATTACTAGAATATCTATTATTCTAGTAGTTAAGGTTAGTATATAGAAGCTCTAGTAACCTCCTAATACCCCCTTTCTCTACAGTAGCCTAACAAATATATTATACATCTAGCTTATATCTTTACTTAAAATATAAGACTTTTATTTATTCAACTTCTCTTTAACTATTTATAATTATAAATATAGTAATATTACCTTATAGTTTATACTAAACTAACTATATCATAGTAATAATCTATGAAAGGTCAATTCTATACTTCATAGTATTATAATTATATTTATTATAATAACTAATATTTTGAATCATATCATAATTACTCTATTGATTCTAAAGGTTAAAAGTAAAGTAAATTAGTTTTTATAGTTAGTATTACTCAATACTATATTTAGAGTAAATGAGATTAAGAAATATATTAATACTAATTTATTTGAATTCTTTATTAAAAGCTTGATATATCATAGGAGAATAATATAGATATTATTTATAATCTCTCTATATTATTATATAACATGCTAATCAATAAACTACTCAATACCAAGTAGTAAGATAATAGTAACTTTTATATATTTATAGAAGTATTAGAAAAATATATTTTTGAAGTCTTTCAAAATACTCTTAATATTTCTATTAATAGGCTTACTTAGAATAATACTTATGACTATAAAACTTTTTATAAAACTTTTTGTTAAACTAGTAATAAATAATTAGTAAAAGGATAAGGGTCATTAACAACTCTCAATCATCAAAGAATAAATCATTCATATTAATATCTGAGAATAGTATTAATATTAATATAAATAGTGATAATAATAAGAAATTTGGGTTCTATAGAAAGTAGGGAACTTTATAATGTTAATATCTAATTGGAGTTTCTTTTAGAAAGATTAATCTTTTATTATATAGAGCTTTTAGTACTATTATACTTAAACTACTAAGTAGTCTATTTACTAAATAATCTAATATTATAGTTTAACTCATTTAGAGTATAAATGATTAGAGTAATATAGCTTTAACTCTAATACTTAATTCTTCATGATAAATGGAAAGTATAGACGTATAGGAATAATAGAGAATAGTTAAGCTTTTATTTATTTAAAATAAACTATTAGGATAAATATAAGTAATAGTTGAATAACTAGAAGTCTAATATCCTCCTTTTAAATATGTAAAATAAATAAGTCTTTTATAATTTAAAACGTAGTAAAATCTCTAAGAATTATATAAGAGAAATAGAGATATTTTAAAAGATAAAAGTCTGAAAGACCTAAAGCCTAAGAAAGATTTAGAAGAAAAGACTTCAAAATAGAATAAGAAATTAGGAAAGATTAAAAAACCCTAAAATTAATAAAGATTTAATAGAAAGAATTAATCTTTAGAATATAGATTATTAAGATAACTTTCTTTATAAGAAAGCTGAATATTAAGCTTATTCTATAGAATCCTCTTAATAATTTTATTAAATTTAATTCAGTCTAAAGGCTTTATTGATAAACCAGTAATATAATTACTCGTATTAATATAATAGAAATAATCTAATTATTTCAAGTAAGATCTTTAATATAGAAATAATACATATTGCTATGCTTAGCTTTCTTATAGAATTTAGTATTGTTAGTAAGCTTTTTAGTTAATTAATTATCTTTGAAGATAATTTGCTTATTAATAGTTCTACATCCTAAGGTTTAATTAATAAAACTATAGTTATTATATAAGTAAATAGTTTTTATCATAGTACTCATTAAAACAATATATTTAGTTTTATAAGTAGATAAAATTACTATTTTATATTTAGTTGACTTATGATCTAGTATATTATTCAAATGTGAATAAAATATATAAGTTAAAATAGATTTTATATTATTAATATCTCGAGCTTAGTTTAAATCTATAAATTTAATTTAATTAAAAGGATTAATAATACCATGACTATTAACTAATTAATAATTAGGTTTATTTGTTAAACAATTATATATTCTATTAAAATTACAAAAATAGTTTTCAGAATGATTTGAAGAAAAGTAAGAATAAGTAATAATAGTAAGAGTAATACTTTGTCTAGTTTTCAAAGTTAAATATAATATAACTTCTACTTCTCTTTAGCATTCTAATATTTCTTATTCTGAAGTCTTATTCTTATTAATAGAGAATTTAGCTTGATTATCTTATAGAATATTAAAGCCATAGATTTTTACTTTATTAATCTTAATAGGAATTATATTAGTATATTTAAACTGATTAATCTATATAATTATATTCCTTTTGTTAATAATAAAGTTATTACTTATAAAGATATTAAGCTTTTTGAAATCTTAGATCTTAATATCTTTCTAAAAGTTATTGTAGATATATTTTAAAATAGTAGAATTATTAGTTTCTAATAGTATATAATTAATATAATATATTAAAGTAGCTAAATATTCACTTTGATTGAGAATAATATTATATATGAATATTTTGTTATTCTAGGGAGATATTTTGAAATTGATGTTATATGAGATAGATTTCAAATATAAATGCTATAATCTAAAGTATCATTAAAATTTATACGAAGCTTTCTTCAATAAATAAATAAAAGGCTGATTCTAGTAATTAGTATTATAAACCAAACTTTTAGAATCTCTATTATAAATATACCTGATAGGTAATTTGATATATATCTTTTTATTTATTTTTATGTAAATAAATATAGTAGTAATATTATTTCTCATTGAAATCTAATTGTAATAAATAGATATAATGAGTATATATTTATAGTTTTTAGACTTATAAGTAATATTAAAAGTTTCTGAATAGTTAATATTAAAGTATGAGTTAAAGCCTTAAGTAAAATATCTAGCTTTATCTATAAGATTATTGAAACTCTAATTATTTAACTTTATTTTATAAAGTTATTTGCTCTTTAAGATATTTATATTGATCTTTTAATAAGAGAAATATCAAATAGTAATAGAATAGTTTTAACTCCTGTAGATTCTATAGATTTTACTTCTTTAATTATAATTTGAATTTAGTTACTATTAAGTTAAGAATTTATACTTTTGGAAACAGTAGTTAGTCTATCTGAAATATTAATTAGTAATATATATTTCGCAGTATGAAAACTGTTATATTTATTAATAAATAAGTTACTATGATAATTATATTGATTATAATTAGTATAGAAAGATAAAGAAAGATAGCTTTGAATTATAAGAAGTATATTTCTTTTATATAAATATTATTAATAATTACTTTCAATTTATAGAATTTAAAGAAGAAATCTCTATAGATATAATAAACCTTTTATTAAAGCTCTTAATGCTATTTATAATCCTATTAAGATAAAGTATAGTAATACTACTTAGTTTGTTACTAAGAGAAGGAGTTAAGCTACTATCACTATTATCAATTCTATTAAGAAGAAGAGAATGCTTAGTATCTTTAGTAGGGTTATGAATTCTATTAAGCTTACTAATAATCAGAATCTGAGAAAAATTCTTCGAATGAAATGAATTAGACCTATTCTATTGATTAAGTTAATTAAACTTCATAGTAATAGTATTATTAAAAATAGATAATACTTTTTTATTCATAATTAAATCAAGTTTTAAAAATAGTTATATCTTTAGATTAAATAGTATTATAAGTTTGACAATTCTAAACTAAATAGGTATTATACTTAAATGTAATTATACTTATTCTTAACTTTATCGTAATAGATATTATCCTATACTTTTATATTACTAAGAAAAGGTTTCTTTTTATTCTTTAATTTATATAGAGCTTTAAATTTAATAGACGAATAGAGTATTCTATTATAAATTTAACTAGAAGTTGATATAACTTACTTTTAAGAATATAAAAGTAAATTAAAGCTATGAAGAAGGGTTCTCATTCTATCAATTATTATTCTTATAGTTTTCTTAATTAAACTATTAAGTTTATAAGTATAAGCTAGTTTTATACTATGAATAATATTCTTATTGGGATAAGAAACTTTAATTCCACTATTAGAGAATTTAAAATTACTATTTATATCAACTTTTTTTAAAAGCTTTTTACTTTAAATAGAAAACATATAACATCTAGCTAAAACCTATACTTTAACTCACTATATACTAACTGCTACAGCTACAGTTACTTTAAATCTTCGATTTGTAATAATATCATACTAATAGTATATAATATGATATTTCTAACTTTAAGTCATCTTATCTAATAATACTATCTTAAGTCTTTCTAATTATTAGTTAATAGTTATAATAGATTTTAATATATATACTTTTTTAGAAAGATAAAGTAGTATCTAATAAGCTACTTCTGATATATATTTAAAGTATTTAGAATTATTACTAAATATCCTACTTTTAAATATTAGATTCTTTTTTATTCTTTTAATTTTATATTTCTTAGTTATATTAATAGTTTTATCTATTAGTAATTTTTCAAGGCTAAACTTAGTTATAACTATCTTAAGAAAGCTAGAAAAAGTAGTAAAGTCGCTTTTATATAATACTAGTTTATTTAGGCTTTTATAAAAGTAGTTATAATTCTTATAGTTATTAATAGCCTTAATAAGATTAATATTCATATTAAGGTTTTAAGGGTTAAGTATAGTGATAGGTAGTAGCTAGGGGTAGTATGCATTTTGATTATTATTATTATTATTATTATTATTTGTAGTATTTTTGTAGATAGCTATTAAATTATATTTTAAGTATAAAGAGAGGGCTAGTCTTCTATTACTCTCTTTTATCTATAAGGCTAGTATTATTAAGGTATATTAGTAGTATTATTAGTTATAAGTGAATATTATAAATACTCTTATACTAAGTTTAATACTTTAAAGCTATTATTATAGAGACTATTATATAGCCTATACTACTAAGTTTGTATACTTAGTTATCACTCTATTACTGTGTATTACCTATATATTTCTAAATTGAAGCTAGCTTTAAATTAAATACTATACTACTAGGTTCTTTTTATTATATTTACTTATAGAGATATATATAAGCTATAGTATATTACTAGGTTTCTTTTCTATTATAGAGATTTTATACTAAGCGTTATATAAAGCTACCTATTAGGTAGGGGGCTAAGTATATAACAAACTATTAACTGTTTTAATTTTCTTATTATTACTATTATTGTTAATTATATTCATAAACTCTTTAAAACTCAATATAATTTCTGTAGAATATTTATTCTTAATAACCTTTCTTAAATAAGTCTATTATACTTATTCATAAAGAGAATAAAATATTTAAAGTAATTATAGGTTTCTGGTGAAATAAATCTATATAAATCTGAATTAATATAATTAAAATACTCGAACCTTTTAATAGTCTTTAAAGCTCCATTAATTCCATTAGTGAATTCATTTTTAAGATAAATTCTCTAACTGAATAATTTAATTTGCTTCAAGTATTTAGAGTTTATATAATTTATTATATCTTCAATATATTTAATATTATTAGTAATATAACTTTTAGTTTATAATTAGTAAATATTGTAATCAATCGATTGCGTGAATAATATATAACTAGTTATTTATATTTATAATATCTATATCCAGGTTATACTATATATATATACTAAATACTATAGAGATAAATCTATATAATAATCCTTTTATTCTTAATTAGTTTAAATAAGTAGGTCGACTACTTAGTTACTTATTACTATAGTTTTAGCTGTTTTAGTACTATATTCAACTTAATATTAATAATACTCGCTTTTATAGCTAGAATATCTTAAATGCTAAAATCAGTATAGAATTTAAAAGCAGTATGAAATGTAAAAGTAGTATAAAGTCTGAAAGTAATATAAAACATAAAGGTAGTATAAAAAATAAACAGAGTATACAATTACTTCTAATTATACAAATCGTTTTTATTATACTAAAGATTATAAGAATACTATAAATAGTATTTCTCTATAAAAGTACGTTTTTATTTAATACTATATTAGGTATCTTAAGCTCCTACTATAATATACCTCTCCCTTTCTATTACTTTTTTCTTCTTATTTCATATACCTTTCTTTTACCCTTATCTCTTCTTCTTATTATTATTAGTACTTTTTATAACTTATCCCTCTATCTATATTATTACCTTATTTATTATTATAAACCCCTTAAAGGTTTAATAATTACATCCCTTAGTAATACTATTTATAAAGTTATACTTACTATTAATCTAATAAATCTTAAAGATTCCTTTTGTATTTATATAATTATTAGAATATTATAAGATTAATTATAAGATGCTTCTCTTTCATAATACTTAGTTTAATGAAAGATTTATAGAAAGAATATGAGTTAATATAAACTACTATTAGTATTATTAAAACTATAGGTATTGAGTTATTTATTTAAGAGTAGTAGAAATAGTATATTTTATATTAACTCTTATAGTTAAACTATAGACTTTAGAGGCTAGTATGCTTTATATAACTCTTTTTAATTTGATAGAAAAAAGTAGATAATATTACTTTTAAGCTTAAAGATGTTACTATTCTTTTTATTTTCCTCTATTCGTAGAATAATAATAAGTCCTAATTAAAATATTATATCTTTATTATTAGTAAAAGATCTATTGATGAAGATATAAATCTTTATTCCTTTAATATTAGTAGGAATAAATATTCAGTTTTATTCTAGATTATTTATTTACTATATAAGATATTTATTAAGTTTTTTAATATCTTCTTCTATTAAGTCTTAATATTAAGCTATAATAGAACGGTTAAAATATACTTTAATTAGTATAGAAAAACCATATATATTCCTTTTATTTAGTATTTAATATGTATTAATTTTACTTTACTAGATACATAGTTAATAAGTTTAATTTCCTTATTTTAGCTTTTTTCAATAACAGTTATATTATTATTTCCTTGAAAGGTTATTATATCTTTATTAAATATAAAAAACGTATAATTTCTAAGTATTATCTTTAGGTTTATTTTAAATCTTACTTATTAGAATTCTTCTTCTTCTTTATTATTAAATTTAGATAAATAAAACTCAAAAGTATTATCTATCTATATACTTAAAATATTAGAATATAAGTTATTTAGTTTAGAGATTATAAGGTATAAACTATATAACAAACTTTCCAAACTTAATTTATCTTCATAGTAATTAGAATATAGTAGTATAACCTTAACTCTAATAATTGATTTTATATAATAAATAGAAAATATAGGGTTATAAGAGTAAAAGAGAATACTTAAACCTTTAAATATTTAAAATAAGTTATTAGGATAAATATAAGTAATAATTAAATAGCTAGAATTCTCATATCCCCCCTTAAATATATAAGATAAATAAATCTTTTATAATTTAAAAAGCAGTATAAACTCTAAAAACTATGTAAGGAAAATAGAGAAAGACCTTTAGAAGATCAAAGTCTAAAAAACCTAAAACCTAAAAAAAAGCTTAAAAGAAAAGACTTCAAAATAAAGTAAAATAAAAATCAGAAAGAATCAGAAAAACCTAAGACTAATAAGAAGGTAAAAGAATGAATTAATCCTCAGAAAATAGACTATTAAGACTATTTCCTTTATAAGGAGGCTAAATATTAAAGTTATTCTATAAATTCCTCTTAATAGTATTATTAAATTTAACTCAACGTAAAGGCTTTATGAAAAAGTTAGTTATATTATTATTTATAATATTATAATAGAGATTAATCTAATTATTTCAAATATGATTTCTAATATAATAATAATAAACATTAACATACTTAGCTTTTTTATAGAATTAGGTATTTTATAGCAAGCGTTTTAACTAATTGATTATTTATAAAGAGAATTAGCTTATTAATAGTTCTAAATCCTAACGTTCTATTAATAAAACTATAGTTATTATATAAGTAAATAGTTTCTTAAATAGTATCTATTAGAACTATATATTTAGTTTTATAAGTAGATAAAACTAGTATTTTTTATTTAGTTGAGTAATTACTTATAATATTATAAAAGTCTAGGTAAAAAATATAAGCTGAAGTAGATTTTCTATTATTAATATCTCTAGCTTAATCTAAACCTATAAACCTAAATAAATTGAAAGAATTAATATTATTATAATTATAAATTAACTTATAATTAGACTCCTTTTTCAAGTAACCCTATATTCTATTAAGAATAATGAAATATTCTTGAGAAGGATTTGAAGCAAATCAAGAGTAAGTAGTAATAGCTAGAGTAATATTTAGCCTGATTTGTAAAGCTAAATAAAATAAAGCTCCTACATCTTTTTAATATTCTAATATTTCTTCTTTAATAGTATTATCCTTATTAATAAGTAAATTAACTTTATTATCTATTAGAATATTAAAACTATAGATATTCTTCTTTTTAAACTTAATAAGAATTTTATTAGTATATTTAAACTAATTTATTTCTATACTTTTATTCTTATAATTTATAATTGAATTATTATTCAAAAAGGTATTAAACTCTCCTCAATCTTAGGTTTTTATATCTTTTTTAAGATTACTATAAATATACTCTAAAGTAGTAGAATTATTAGCTCCTAATAGTATATTGTTAGCATAATATATTAAAATAAATAAATATTTACTTTTATTAAGATTAATACTAAGTATAAATATTCCTTTATTATAAGAAAATACTTTAAAACTAATCTTATATAAGATAGATATAAAATATAAATACTAAAGTCTAAAGGTCTATTTTAACTTATATAAAACCTTATTTAATAAATAAATACAAAGCTGATCTTTATAATTAGTATTAGAAACTAAACTTTTAGAATCTTTATTATAAATATAATTAATAAGCAGTTTAATATATATCTTTTTATCTATTTCTATATAAATAAATATAGTAATAATACTATATTATATTAGAGTCTAGTTATAATAAATAGATATAATTAATATATATTTATAACTTTCAAGCTTATGAATAGTATTAAAAGTTTGTGAATAATTAATATTAAAGTATTAGTTGAAACCTTAAGCAACCTATCTAGTCTTATATATGAAATTACTAAGATTCTAATTATTAGGTTTTACTTTATAAATCTATCTACCTCTTAATATATTAATATTATTGTTTTCAATAAAAGAAATATTGAATAGTAATATAATAATTTAAACGTCTATAAACTCTATTGATTTAACTTCTTTATTTATAATTTAAATCTAGTTATTATTAAGCTAAAGATTTATAGCTTTTAAAAAGGTAATAAATTCATCTAAACTATTAACTAATAATATATACTTAGTAGTATAAAGATTGCTATATTTATTAAGAAATAAGTTATTATTATAATTATATTAATTATAATTAATATAAGGAATTAGAGAAGAATGATTTCTAATTATGAAGAATATATTCTCTTTATATAAATACTATTTATAATCTTCTATAACTTCTAGACTTGAAGAAAGAATCTCTATAGATATAATAGACTTTGTATTATACTTCTCATTATTATTTATAGTTATTTTAAAACGAATTATAAAAAACTTCTTAGTTCCTTATTAAGAGAAAGATCTAAATTACTATTACTATTATTAACTTTATAAAGAAGAAGTAAATAACTAATATCCTTTATGTAATTATAGACTCTATTAGACTTAATAATAACTAGATTCTAAGAAGAATTATTAAAATTAAATCGATTAGACTTATTCTCTTTATTCAATTAACTAGACCTAATAGTTATAATATTATCAAAAATAGATAACTTTTTTTATATTAAGAATTAAATTCATTTTGAAGAATATTTATATCTTTAGACTAAATAGTATTACAAAGTTGGAAAACTCAAACTAAATAAGTATTATAACTATAGATAACTATAGTACTTTATTTACTTTTAAATCAAAGTTCTTAAAATACTTATTCTTAACCTTATAATAATAAATACTATCCTACATCTTTATATTATAGATAGAAAGTTTCTTTTTATTCTTTAATTTAGATAGAATCTTAAACTCAATAGAAAAATAAGATTTTCTATTATAAATATAAATAGAAACTAATATAATTAAACCTTAAAAGCATAAAAGCAAATGAGAATTATAGAAAGAAATTCTAATTTTATTAACTATAATTCTTATAGCCTTCTTAATTAAACTATTAAACCTATAAATATAAAATAGTCTCATATTATAAATAACACTATTATTAAGATAAAGAATTTTTATTCTATTATTAGAGAATTTAAAACTACTATTTATATTAATTTCTTTAATTCTCTTATTACTATTCTTACTATTAATTATATTTATAAACTCTTTAAAACTTAAAATAACTTCTTGAGAACTTTTACTTTTCAATACCTTTCCCTAAATAAATCTATTATATTTATCTATAAATAAAATAAAGTATTTATAATAATTATAAATCTCTAGTAAAATAAATCTATATAGATTGAAACTAATATAATCAAGATATTCAAACTTCTTAAAAATATTTAAATCTCTATTAATTTTATTAATAAATTTACCTTTAAAATAAACTTTATAAATAAATAACTTATTATCTTTTAAATACCTATAACTAATACTATAATTTTAGTTAACTTAACAATATTACTAATATAACTTATTCTATTATACTACAATTTCAAATCATTAATATTAATAATATTAATATTTAAAACTAATTACTTTAATTAAATAAGAATTCTAAACTTATAGATATTATTAACCTTAATTCCTATAAGTAGGAACCTATTCCACTTAATATTATATAGTATAAATCTATTAAAGAAGATAGATGATATTCCTATTAAATTAAATTTAAACTGATTCACCAAATTAATATTTAGTTATAATATATAATGAATATTATATTAAAGATATTTAATATAATCTACGATTATTTTTAAATTACCTTTTATATTTAAAATAATCTCTTTAGTATTTCCTTATCTAATTGAAAGAAGAGTCTTATCTTTATTAACTAAAAATTATTATCTTTCACTATATAAATAGAACCTCTAATATTAATAAAGAATCAAATATTTTAATCTATTTAATAGAACTCCTAACTTACTAAATCTTCTCAGAAATTACAATACCTAAAGCCTTTTTAATAAAAGTCTTTTTAAAATAAAATAAAATTAGAATTATACTTTCAAATTTAATACCTTCGCCCTCATTTCCTTCTTTTTCTCTTTCATTAGAATTAGAATTAAATTATATAAAGTCTTTGGTTATATTTCTAGAGATCTCTTCAACTATTTCTTCTTAAATTAAAGTAATATTAACTAACTCTAAATTATTTATCTTATTCTTTTTATTCTTCTTCTTTTAAAGAAAACTGAACAAAACTCTTATTAACTCGAAATTTCCTTTAAATAAGAGTCTGTGCAAAATAAAAACTAGAATGATTCTCTTTAATATAATTAACTTTTTCATAGTAATCATAGAAAATACCTTTTTATTTCTTCAAAGATTTCTTAATAACTTAAGAGAAAAATACTTCATAACCTTATTCTTGAAATTCTTCCTAATTATAAACTTAACTGAAGAAGTCTGAATTTTCTTTCTATATTTATCTAATAAATTAAAGAATAAAAAATCTAATTTATACAAATCCTTATTGAATCTAAAATTCTAAGTAACTAAAATGATAAAACCTTTATAATTTTCATATACTTTATTCAGAATATAAGTAATAATAATTTGGTTAAGTAATTTAATTTTATTATAAGAGAAATTATTAATAAGTTTTCTTTATTTTATTTAGATATTCTTCTATGGATTTAAAATTACTAAGATTAATATTAGAAAGCTCTTTATAAATAAGCAACCTGTTAGAAAAACTAAGTAATTTGAAAAGTCTTTTTAAATAATTAAATATATTAAAAGTATTAACATCATTTTTAAGAACTTGTAGAAGGGTATCTTTATAAATAAACTATATATAACTAAGAGCTTTATTATACTTATTAGTATTATTTCTAGAAATAGGCTTAGTTAAATCTACGAAAATACTTCTACTAATAAGTAACGCTTTTATATAAATAGACTAATTACTATAGTTTGAAGTCCCTTTTAACTTAAAGATAAAGTATAACTTAGAATTACTTATATTCTTAAATAACAATTTAGAGAAGGAAAATAATTATTTCATAAATAATTAATCTAAATCCTAAAGTAGAATTAGAATACTTAGAGTCTAACTCTAATAAACTATTATTAACTAAAAGATGAATAATAATATAAATCTATAGTTAATTAATAGATTTATACTTTTATAATCTATAGTAATCTAGAATTTAAATCTTATAAGAAATACTCTTTTATAAAAATTAGAAATAACTTGAAATTCTAATTTATAAAAATCTTGATAAACCTAAGACTCTCATTTATAAAGATTTTAATAAACCTAAAACCTAGTTTATAAAAAGTCTTAGTAAATCTAGAATATAAGAGATTTTCAGTCTCTTCTACTTAACTATCTCTTTTACTAGTTTAATAGTAAGCCTATTATTCTAACTAGTATAATCTCTTTGTAGATGTATCTAATATTAAGCTAATTAAGCAATAAGAAGAATTAATTAGTTAATTAAGATAAATATAAAAAGAATAACCTATAGAATTTTATAAAAGTAATTAAAAGAAGTTTTATATAGATAGATAGGTATGAAGAAACTTAGAGTTAATTAAGATAATCTCTAATATAGTTTAAATAGATATAAATAAAGATATAGATATTAATATTAATAATAAGTAAAGATAGAAATATAATATAAAGAGAGAAGTTAATATAAAACTAAACTTATAACATATTAAACTAATAATAAATAACTAGTAGAAAATAAAGGGGAATTAATAACTCTCAATTATTAAAGAATACGCTATTGAAAATAAAATTTGAAAATAGTACTAATATTAATATAAATAGCAATAATAATTAAAAGTTCGGATTCTATAGGAAGTAGGGAACTTTGTAATATTAATATCTAAATAGAATTTATTTTTAGAAAGGTTAACTTTATATTATATAGAGCTTTTAACTTTGTTATACTTAGGCTACTAAGTAGTCTATTTACTAAATATTCTAATATTATAGTTTAATTAATTTAGAATATGAATAATTAAAATGGTACAACCTTAACTCCAATAATTAAGTTTCTACAATAAATAGAAAATATAGGGTTATAAAAGTAAAAGAGAATACTTAAGCCCTTAAATACCTAACATAGGTTATTAGAATAAATATAAATAATAGCTAAATACCTAGAACTCTAATATATTAAAACATACTTGATTCTATAAAACTATATAATAGCTTTATAATGATAATAATAATACTTTTTAGATATAATTTTCATAAATTAGTAAGTAGTTTGTTTATTATAAAATATTTAGCTATATTTCTACTTATATATATATTTAAATGATATTATAGAGGTAGACTTCTATAGGAGTATTAGATTATAGTATTCTTAATAGTATTAATATAAAGTAATAGCCAATTTATTACATTGTTAATAATTATATAAAGATATTAAATTTCTTCTAATTATTAAAGTTTTTAAGAAGTAATTATAACTTCTTTTATAATACGTTCTCAGTATTCTCAATTTTATTAATAAATCTGAAGTTGAAGACTTTTATTTATTTAGATTTATAGATATTAAAGTATTGAAAATATATTATTCTCTTTTCTAATAAGGTCTCTCATGTTTTAGTATATGACTTTTTAAAAAGTTTACTTAAGGTTATAATAAGGTTATATTAGTAAAGATTAATAGTTTTAATTAATACTTCTACTTCTTTTAGTATAAAGTAGATATTAGAATATGTAGTGTTAAAGGAGTTCGTTTTAATAATAAAGATTTTACTTTTATATAGTTATCTTTATTATCTTAGCTTTTCTTCAAGTACTATTATTATAATTATCTCTTCTAATAAAGCTTCATTTTAGTCCTATTATTATAAGAGTTCTAATTATTACTTCTTTAACATAAAATCAGTAGTATAATTTAATTATTATTATTAAAGAAATATTCAGCTTATTTTCTATATCTATAATATGTATCTTATTAATAATTAAGATAACTTTAAAACGTTCAGTCTAATTTTAGTATTTCTAATAAATATATATATCTGATTATAAGAGGAATTAATAGAAAGCTATCATAAAAAAGCTTTTATATATATTAAATATATCTAAGATTCAATATTATATATAGACCTTATATTTTGCTTTTATTATTCTTTAGATAATTATTATATATTTTATTATATCTAAAGATAAGAGTAATAATATATTAAGGTATAAGTATTATCTTAAGATAAGTAGGTATAATATAAGGCTATTAAGGCTATTAGGATTATTAACTACTTTAATTATATTCTAGAGTACTTCTTCTTTTAATATTTCTAAAATTCTATTATATATAATCTTACAAGCTTTTAATAGAGAGATATAGTATTATTTAACCTTATTAATACTATTATAAGTTTAAATTAATATAATCTTTATTTTACAACTTATACTATTAGCTTTTTCTTGAAAGCCTTTAGTAGTAAAATTGTATTCTCTTAAAATAATACTCCTATTTAAGAGACTTTAGTATATATTAACTTAATATACTTTTAATATATATTATATACATTCTATAGAAATATTACTTATAAATCTTATAGTTATAAATACTATTAATATACTAACTATATGTAGTATAGACTTATTCTTATGAAAATATATAATATTAATAATAATTTCTATATTGAATATATAGGAAGAACTAATAGCTTACTTTCTTTTATAACTATTAGTAAATATATTGCCTCTTGAAGTATAACTTTAGTCTTTCTATTCCTTTACTAATTACTTTGACTAGCCTCTAGTTAATCTAAGGCTAGGTTTCTCGTAATTATAGTAGCTAGTATACCTACCTCATATTAACTTTTTTAACACTAAATAACTAATAACTCCTTTTACTATTAGTAATAATACGCTTGAGAGGTAGAGTTTAGACTAGCTAAACCTCAAGTATTAGTACTATCTCTATAGGCCTCGCCTTATTTAAACTACTTCAAATAGAGCCTTATGTAATACATATAGTTATATTTAGTTATATATAATATATATTAGATTTTACCCCTTAGTTATACATAGGAATTAAAAGTCTTATAATATTAAAGATATATTAGGTTTAGAAGTATATATTATAATGATTTAATATATTTTAAATATTAAGATACCTATTAAAAATGCCTCTTTTTAGTCTTTAAAAGAACTAATTAGTAGTTTACTTAATATAATATTCTTTAAGTAGAAATTCAAGCTTATAATTGATAGGATTACTTTAACTTTAAAATAACTACTTACTAAAGCTTTTTTTAGAACTTCTTTAAAAGCTACTCTTAAGTAATTTTCTAAAGACTAAGTAGTATTAATAAGTTTTTAAAATATCCAAATTAGATATTTTTAAAAGTTCTATTCTTATAAGAATAGATTATAAAGAAAGTGAATAATTCCCAGTAGATATTACTAAAGAAGTTTATATAAGAAATATTATAGATTTTATAGAAAACTATCTAAAGGTTTATATAGCTTTCTATAATCTCTATATTTTAAGAATTTAAAAATATTATTATAAATAATTTAATTAAACTTATATAATAGTATTAATATTAGAATGTTTTATTTATATACCTAATAATCTAAATTATTATATAAATCTAGTTTAACTACTTATATTAGTTTTCTTAAGTTTTTTAAATATAAGAATTATAAAAGATTAAATAGGTTTTTAGACTTTCTTTCTATAAAATTTATAATTTATTTTATATAAATTTCTTTAATAATATTTATAAGGAATTATTAATCTTCTTTATAATCTATTCTTATAAGAATAGAACTTTTAAGAATATTTAATTTAGATATTTTAAAAGCTTATTAATACTTCTTAGTTTTTAGAAAACTATTTAAAAATAACTCTTAAAAAGATTTTAAAAAAAAGTTTTAATAATTAGTTATTTTAGAATTAAAGTAATTTTATAAATTCTAAGTTTTAAACTTTATTTAAAAAGTATTATATTAAGTAAATTACTAATTAGTTTTCTTAAAAACTAAAAAAAAGTACTTTTAATAGATATCTTAATATTTAAGATAAATTAAGTTATTATAATTAATACTTTTAGCTTAGTAGTTCTTTAGTATTATAAGACTTTTAATTATTATATATAATTAGGAAGTAAAGTCTAGTATATATTCTATATAATTAAATATAGTTATATATACTATATAAAGCTTTATTTGAAATAGTTTAAATAAGGTGAAGCTTATAGAGATAGTACTAGTACCCGAGGTTTAGCTGGTGTAAACTCTGCCTCTTAAACGCGTTATTCCTGACACTAGGTGCCTTGAACCACGGCAGAGCTGGTGCGGGAAGGTGCCTTCTAACGTTCATTCGCACCTCACTGCCCCATAAATGTACCAACGAACTATGCTAGTGATGCTGATGTAAAATTGACTAATCCCGTTGCTTACCGAAAACCACAATGAGGCGGGACACTGACAACAACCTAATGATTCCATGCCTCCTCGTCTCTTCAAAGATTTTCCACTGGAGAAAGGAACCAACACTCTTATTAGTCAACACAGCTCCTTGTTCTTCGAGGGGCCATAGTAATCCATCCCCTTTAACTCATCCACGTACGGATATAGGCCTGATATATAAGCCAGCTCAGCCTCTGTGTCATCCATGAAGACTCTTTTATTTTGGGCGTCGACACTAGTTGGCTTCGCATCACTTCTTGTTCTGAACCAAGGCATACTCGATTTCGCAGCCAACACGACAGTAAACCTTTTCCAATTGGCGAGTAGGACTTTGAACATCTCTACCATCTCGGGAAGCCACAAACTGGAAGCCCAACTTCACAGGGGGAAGTATCGTCTGTACGCCACCGAAATGTCAGTTCCTCGCACAATTCGCAAGGTGTTCTTGGCCGCCGAACAAGCAGAAGGAGCTGGTGCGCGCGTTCGTCGTTCCATCGGGACTCCTCAACTCAAGAATTTCTCTCCTTTTCTGATGCTGGGTACTTTTCTCGGCTCTCGCCGCTCAGAACCGCACAAGTGGCTAACAAATAGAGCAGACCATTTCCGTATCAGTCCTGGTGCAGGCTTCCCGGATCATCCACACAGGGGCCAGGAAACTATCACTTACCTCTTGCACGGCGGAGTCGACCATGAGGACTTCGCCGGCAACAAGGGCACCATCGAAACAGGCGACCTGCAATTCATGACGGCAGGCAGAGGAATAATGCACGCCGAAATGCCGAAGCAGAATCCAGACGGAAGCGCCAACATCGGCCTCCAGTTATGGGTTGACTTACCCAAGGAACTCAAGAGCTGCGAGCCCCGCTACCGTGATCTGCGCGCCGTGGAGATCCCAAACGTCGATACAGACGACGGCAAGGTTCACATCAAAGTCATATCTGGGCAGAGCCACGGCGTCGATTCTGTTCGTGACCTTGCTTACACGCCCGTCTGGATTCTGGACGTACGGATCAAGCCTGGAGGCAAAGTTGTCCAGCCGCTGCCCGAGGGTTGGAACGGCTTCGCATACACTCTAGAGGGACAGAGCGTATTTGGCACGGGTTCCCAGCAACGTGTTGTGGATCAGTACCACAATGTCGTCTTTGAGCAGGAGGGCGAGGTCGTCCACGTTGAGGTTGACGCCGATGCGGATGAGGATGCGCGCATCGTGCTCATTGCTGGAAAGCCTTTGGACCAGGAGGTTGTTCAGTACGGGCCCTTCGTCCTCAGCTCCAAGGCCGAGGTTTACCAGGCCCTGATGGACTACCAGACCCACTCGAATGGGTTTGAAAGGGCCAAGGGATGGCAAAGTGAGATCGGGAAGACTATGTCAGAGTAATATGTGTGTTTTGTAAGGCTATAGTAAAGTTCATGTTGGTTTATCCGGAGGGTAACGCACGCCATACGTGATCTTGCCATACGGGTGCAAAGTGGTGTTCTGGTTATTTGTTATTGTTATTGTTATATTATGTGGCGCGTGGCGCTATATATGTAGAAAAAGGGCTTATTTAGCCTATATAGCCATATAGCTAAGATAGCTATACAGTATATATAAGCTATATTAGTTAACTAGTTACCTAATAGCGCTATAGTATAGTAACTTATAATAGATAAACTAATACTAATAACTTTTTACTTATATTATAATAATACTATCTAATTATAAAAGCTTAAAAACTAATTACTTAATATTATATTTTAATAGTTTCTCTAAATTCTTAAAAATATTATCTATCTATCTTTCTATATAATTATAGTAATCATATTGATTACTAAGATACTTTTAAGTAAATATTAGAGATTAGAGAATATAGAATTCTATTTGAAAGTATAGAACTATAAGGCTTTAAAGCTATAAGACTATAAAGCTATAGAACTGTTCTATAAAGCTATAAGAATATTTAGGTAGGTTTTAATTTTATTTTAAGAAGATAGTAATATTTATAAAGATATATACTTTATAGTTTATATAGAAAATAGGGATAACTAGGTTTATTATATATAATATAATATAGTAACTTAAGGCTACTAAAGAATAAAATCTTTTTTATAGCTACTACTAGTTAGTTTACTAAATTAAAATCTTATAACTTATAAAAATCTATTTCTTATTATTATTACTCTTTCTTTTACTAGGCTTTTAGCCATTTGTTTTTATAATTCTTTAACTTCTACTTTTTAGAAAAGTAAAACTAGGATTTTAATAATAGCTCTATTATAACGAATAGTTACTAAACGCTTAATACTAATATTAAAGATAACTATATCTAAATATATAGTATTGTCGGTTTATCTGTTATAAGGCTACTACGCTATAGCGCCGTCGGGTAAATAGTCGGCCTATATAGCCTATATATACTATATAGCTATACTAGCTATATGGCTATATAGGCTATATAAGCCCTATTTCTATATATATAGCTACGCGCTACGTAATATAATAATGATAATAATAATAAATAACTAGAATACTACTTTATATTTATATAGTAAGATTATATTCAGTATATATTACTTTCTAGATTAATTTATACTAATTAGTAGTTAATCCTTCCCTATAACTATTATACTATAGATTAGTAAGAGATATTTAATAGAAGAAGTACTTATAACTCTTACTTAAGGCTTATAAGTAGAAAATTATAAGATTATTCTATTTAGATACTTTAGATTCTCTCCGCCTTAAGACTCTAGCTAAGAGTCTCTATATTATATATTAATTCCTTATAGAGATTACTATTAAGGAGTTAAATATATACTTTTATTTTAGTTGAATTAAAGTATTCCCTATAGTACTATTAAGAACTTTAAGTAGTAGGCTTAAAAGTAAGAGGCTTTTTTGTTTAGAATTTTAGATACTACTAACTAGAATGTATTTAGTAAATATAACAACCCTCTTAAGTCTTATAAATCCCCTTCCCTAGTTACTAGAGTTAATAGTATTCCTAGCCTCTTATAGATACTTTAGACCCTCCTTACCTTAAGACTTTAGCTAAAAGGCTCTAAATTACATACCAAATTCCTCAAAGAAAACTAGTACTAAAACTTAATCTAATAGACTTTTATTATAATATAAATTAAAGTATTCTAAATAGTTATACTAAGTTTAGAGTTTTAATAGAATTAGTTAGAATACGTTTAGTAGACATATTTAAAAGCCTATATAGCCTCTTGAGACTTCTCTATATAACTTAAGATAATAGAAACTTTCCCTTATAGCTCTTAAGGCTTCCTAAAGGCTGAATAGTTATACTAACTTCTTATAGTAATACTATATATTAACTACTTTCTCTTATAGCTTTTGAGGTTTTATAAAAGTATATAGTTATACTAACTTCTTAAGGTATAGCTTATAGTAAAAGCCTTTTCCTATAGTTTCTGATAAAGACTCTAGAGGCTACTAGAAAGTATATAGCTATATAGAAATACTTTTCAAAAGATGCTACTATAAATACTAAGACTTCTATATTAATTTAGCCTACTAATATTATCAATATATAGTAGTATATTAGAGCGGACTAACTAGTATTAAATGTCTAGTATAAATCCCCTATAAGCTTAGATTTACTAATAAGATATATACTTTATATAAATAGAATATTATTAGGAATAATATACTTAAGAAATAGAGTTCATACTAGCTAAACCTCAGGCACTAGTACTATCTCTACAAGTTTCACCTTATTTAAACTATTTAAAATAAAGCTTTATATAATATATATAGCTATATTTATATTGGTTTATCTAGAGGGTAATACATACTATATGTAATCTTACTATATAGGTACAAAGTAGTATTCTAGTTAATTATTATTATTATCTCTATATTATATAATATGAAACGCTATATAAGGTTCTAGATCTATAGTATAGTAATTACTTACTAATTACTATATGATTAACTATAACTAGTATTAAATACCTAGTATTTATTATTAGTGAAGTATAAAAAGTATACTACTATATAGATAGTAATATATATAATTACT
>QAPF01000546.1:0-24927 GCA_004367935.1 Colletotrichum sidae | reverse complement strand
GTTAGTCAGAACGTCTTGACGCGACACGGATTCTCTCCGTGTCTGCCTTGGACATCGTGAGACGTGGGAGATGATGCACAACTCACTGAGGTTCCTCGCATCTGTAGGATAAGTAACATCAGCATGCCGGCAGCCAAATCCAAGGACAAAAGGGAAAAACTCAACACCCGAGACCGGCTCCGCCGCCGTTGGGCGGGTAGCCCAGCTGCTCCCCGGTCCACGTCTTGACGCGGCCGACGTACCGCGAGCCGTACGCGACGACGTTCCTGACGGTTCACGTTCTCGACGACCTCGAAGCGGCCGGCGTACTGGCCGATGCTGCCGACGGCCACGCCCTGCCCGCCGCGGAAGACGACGTCCTGGATGAGGATGTTTGTCGAGTTGGCCTTTGCGGCGATGCAGTCGTCCCCGTTTGCGACGTCCCAGCGGCGGAAGTGGATGCCGTCCGAGTAGAGCGTGTTGGCGCCGTCGGTGTTGCGGGCCGGGTTGCGGTTGGAGCTCGTGTTGTTGACGTAAATGTCCTCGAGGAGGACGCGCTTCGAGTTGATGATTGTCACGGTCCTGGCAGCAGAGGATGCGGTGTTAGTTATTCTTCTCGCTCGGAGATGGTATCGCTTTGAGGAACGTGTAGGCTTGCGTACCACATCTGGGCTTGGACGAACCGGAGACCCTGAAAGACGGAGTCGACGACGCCGTCGAGGAGGAGAGCGTGCGGGCGTCCTGGTGCGAGTCAGCACAGTTGAGAGGAAATCTGACGACGGTGTTGAAGACGGGGCTTCTGGAACATACTGGGATAGTTGGATTCTCCCTTTACGAGGTCGTACCACGTCTGTCCGTTTCCGTTAAAGGTGCCGTGGCCGAACCCGTTGACCTCGAGGTTCTTCCCGCCCAGGACCCATGCGGCTGTCTGGTTCTGGTACCCGATATCGAGAGAGTTTTGGAGCCAGTAAGTCGTGTTCTTGCTCCACTGCGGGAACCTCGTCAGTCTTGCCCATTACGCCGTTCTGAACCAAGACGAAGTCCCTATTGATAATCGTACACGTACCAGAAGCGTGCCCTGGATGTCGATCCTGACGTTGTCAAGGTCAGTCGTCTTCATGACCTGGTCGACATGGTAGGTGGTGTTCTCAAAGACGATGTGGCCATCGGACTTGCACTTGCCAAAGGCGTCGAGGATGGCCGGGGTGTCGTCGGAGCCGTCGCCGTTGGCTGGCACCAGGCACTTGGTCGTCTTGGCTCGGCGTCGGTCTAGACCCTGGACGGGCCCGAGGTCGACGGCGGCGTGGACTATTCCGACAAGTAGGAGGACGGCGGTGAGTAGGCTGGTAGAAATCATGAGGGGCAGTAGGGAGATGAAGCGTGAGACCATGGACCTGGATTCTGCGAGAAGCACTCCGGTCTTCTTTGAGCGAGCTTTATAGGAGATTTCAGCTTGGGGCAACACGACCAGACCGAGTTGGCATTGGTCGCTTAGAGTGTCGGTCCAGCGTCCGTCCGGAGGCAAGATGGATCCATCGGCCGGAATAACTCGACACCATCAGAGGTATCCAGCCCTCATAGCTTCCGAATTGGTACTCATTTGGTAGCTATGTGTTACTGTCGATGTGCTCACTTGTCACCCACACAAGGTTGAGCCACTCGCGTCTACGATGATCACATGTTTGGAAATAAATTCCCGTCGATCGGGCTAAAGGACTGGCGGTCGTGACGACAAAGGGCTTCGGTCGAATGGAAGCGCAGGATAAACGCACATCAGAGGGACTGATCGTGGGCGACGCCTAGGAGTATTCTCTCCCCTTGCCTCTCGCGGAAGGAATTGCAACAATTGACTAACTGTACTGGAACGCCACTGTAAAAACAAGGACACGAATACCCAGTCTCACATGAGGTTCATACGGCCAGATGGAGTCCATGAATGCGAGCAGACGTCAGGGGAGGCGTGAAGACGGACGAGAAACCGTCAACAGTACGCGGAAGAACTTATTCAGTGCCTCTTGGCTCGGTAAACTACAGGACCAGTACGGCATTTCTTACGTCCCAAGGAGCTTCTCAGCCAACTACGCAGACGACGTCGACCTGTAAGCGGCGAGCTCGTTGGACATTACTCCGAACTACAGACCATTCCATTCTTAAAGACGTACCAGGGGAGCCAATCCGGCGGCCTGGGTGCGGGGGAAACCAGGGTACTCGGGGGTAGAGAAGGTCGATAGTTTCCTTTATAACCTCGTTGAGGCAATTTACATCATCTACGCATGCCTTGGCACACAGCTGTAGTCTACACTAGCGATGGTGGCTGCGTATCTCGACATCACCTCTGTTTCCGAGGCCGGTCATCCAGTAGCCATGTCGTGGTCGGTTCAACATGGCCTCAAGCAGCACAAGTTGCATCCAGCGAGCTTGGCTACCAAGACGTCTTGTTCCATTAGACCGACCTTCGGCCAAAGATCAAAGGTCGAGGCCGAGATGGCTCGCTCTGAACAGTCGGTGTATATCTGAAAATGGCATTGAAATAGAGACCGATGTAACTCAAACTACCCAAGCTGAAGAAGCCAGCGTTACAGAGTCACCACTCTTCTTGCGTCGTCAACTGGTGCCATTAGATTCTCTGAACCAACACGAGTTCGTCGAGAAGCCGACCATTGCTTTGAGATTGTCCCTTCCAAGAACGCATCCTCCACGGTCCATCCACAATGCATCTCAGGCAAGCCATGAGCTCCCTCGGCCTCGCCGCCCTCGCGACGGCCAGGTGGATCGTGCCCGGCGCCCGCTGGCGCGACACCGACGGCAACATCTTCAACGCCCACGCCGGCGGCCTCGCGGTCGACCGGGAGAGCGGCCGCTTCTACTGGTTCGGCGAGTACAAGATCCAGGGCCAGGTCGAGGGCGGCGGCGTCTCCGTGTACAGCTCGGACGACCTCGCGACCTGGACGTCCCACGGCCTGGCACTCTGTAAGTCAGGAAGACGCGCAGCGTACACTTTGTCACAGACGGAAAAACTCGTCTTGCTCACGGCGTTTTGGGCCTAGCACCCGTGGAGGACCACCCGTACGTCTCGTCGCACAACCGCATCCAGCGGCCAAAGGTCATCTACAGCAAGGAGACGGGGCAATACCACGTGAGACAACACCCCCTCCCCGTCTGACAGCCGTCGTGAGAAGAAAGGTGTCTGACACGGTTTGCCAAACCAAGATGTGGTGGCACGTCGACGACTCCAGGTACAGCATGCTGCTCCAGGGCCTGGCGACGTCGGACGGGATCGCCGGGCCGTACGTCTTCCAGAAGGCCGTCTCGCCCCTCGGCAACTGGTCGCAGGACTTTGGCGCCTTCACCGACTACAAGACGGGCGAGTCGTACGCGCTGTACTCGAACGGCGACCGGCCCGAAGCCCGCGACGTCTACGTCGGCAGGTTCAACCGCAACCTGACGGGCGTGGAGGAGGTCACCTTCAGGTTCGACAAGTACGACTTTGAAGCGCCCACGATCCTGCAGACGGAGAAGAGCTACTACGCCCTGTTGAGTCACAAAACCGGATACCGTCCCAACAGTAAAGTGCCCCCCCTTCCCCCATCATCATCATCATCGTCATCATCATCATCACAAGTCTGTCTCGCTGAGCTTGTCGAGTTGACGTGTGTCTGCCCCAGACGTCGTGGCCATGCGCGCCGACAGGCTCGAGGGCCCCTGGTCCCAGCCGTTCTTCGTGTCCCCGGCGTACACGCGGACGTTCAGCACGCAGTCCGGCTTCTCGTGGCGGATCGAGGGCAGCAAGACGACGACGTACCTGTACATGGCGGACCAGTGGGACATGCTGACGCTCTGGGAGAGCCGCAACGTCTGGCTGCCGATCGAGATTGACGAGAAGCAGGGCAGTTTGAAGGTTGTGTGGCACGACGTGTACGACCTCGACGTGTGAGTGGTTCAACTTCTGAAATGGCCGCGAGCTGCGCGTCTGGTTAACCGCAGCATGTTGAAACCACAGGACGACGGGCGTCTGGGAGCCGGTCCGCGGAAAGACGTACACGTCGCGCTACGCCGAGACGGCCGGGGATGCCCATCTCCAGGAAGCTGTACGTGGTGTTCTGAGGTCTCCCGGGCGTCCGGAACGACTCTCGACTGACATCGCTGTGTAGACGTTTGGCAGCCACAACGTCATCGCCACCGGCATCTACGGCAACGACAGCACCGTCACCTTTGAGGTTGAAGGCGAGGGCCAAGACCAATGGGTGTCCTTTTACCACCAGAGTGAGCTGATTCCCTGTACCTGGGTGTGTTCTTTACCGCAGCTGAGGGTGACGACTCTCCAGACATTGACGACATGGGCTTCGGAGACCAGCCCTTTGGCCAGCCCGACCGCATCAACGGCACGTGGCAGCTCCGCCGGATCAGCGGCGTGGTGCTCAACGGCGACAGCGGCACCGTCCACACGCTCTACCAGAAGGACACGCACAAGGGAATCGTCCTCTCGACGCCTCTTTTGCTGCCGCTGCGGAAGGGGAAGAACACCGTCACCGTCGGCGGGCTGTTCAACGGCTTCGACCACAAGGGGGCCGACCTCGATCGTCTCGTCGTGTATCCCCCGGAGGAGCAGTGGCAGAAGCAGAAGAAGCGCTCGCTGCTGGGTGGGCTCAAGTTCTGGTAGACGGTAGAACCTGGTTGTCTAGGCCAGGAGCATGAGAAATGACGCACGTGGGATGTTCAAATGCTGTGACGAACCGTGCCGTTGGGCCTACGGAGATGGGTGAGTAAGGGCTTGTTCGTATTGAAAGCCATCTGCGGAGCGATGTAGTCTGATGTGGGTTTGTGGGCGTGCCTTATGTAAGGAATACCTCACGTGAGCAGACCACGTGACCCGGGATAGCGGCCCACAGGCATGAAGCTATCACGACAAGTGCGATTCCATTCAGTAACCTCTATATGCTGTATTACTATTACACGTCCCTCCCCACGATGCTCACTTGCCGGACTGCCTCCTGGGATCCCAGTTGGCGTCCACATCGTCCAGCAGATTCAGCTCCCGGAGCTGCTCGGCGCCGAGAATCTTTTTCAGACTCACGAGCTTGAAGCTGGCCTCGGCGCTCGTGCCGCCGTCGGGCAGCTGGTTCGCGTCGTCGTGCGTGACGAACAAGCCGTGCACGTAGTCCCTGCCCAAGCTGCGCCCGACGGCCGCGATGCCGTCCGTGTTGGACACGGCGTCGACGCGGCCGTCTTCGGACGCGCCGACGGTAAAGGTCGCGACGAACTCGTGCGGCGGCGCGCGGCGGTAGACGTTGTAGGCGCTCACGCCCTGCGTGGACACCAGCACGAAGCCGAGCTCGGGTTTCGTGCCGTAGACGAGGGCGACGCCCTCGACGTCGGCGTGGAGGCGGCCGTCGCCGACGTGGGCGACGCGCAGGCCCGGCGCCGTGGCGGAGTCCGGTTCCGCGTCGTAGCGCCAGAGGGCCGAGGGCTCCTCGCCGAGGAAGAGCCAGCCGTTGGCCTCGTCGGCGACGCAGCCCTCGACCTGGCCGCCGGAGCCGGCCCGGAAGTCGCGCACGAGCTTCGTCCGCAGCGAGCCGCTGTCGTCGTCGTCGGCGGCGGCGGTGAGCTCGTATTGGAGGTAGCGGGACGACTTTTCGTTGACGAAGAGGTACTGCTTGCCCGACCTCGGCGAGCGGTAGGCGCAGGAGCCGTAGACGGAGAAGCCGGCGACGGTGGGCTGGACGCCGCCGGTGATGTTGAGGAGCGTGCCGTTGGACGAGATTTCGAACAAGCTGGCGTCGTGAGTACGAGAACATGACCATCGTCGACGTGACATAGCATCCTCGACGTGATATACCATCGCCGACGTGCTATGGAGGGGGGGAATGCCATCTTACCAGAGAGTGTCGTCGGCACGGCACGCGGCAAAGGCCAGGTCGACCTTTCTCCCGCCCACCTCGAAGCCGTAAATCACGTCGACGTTGTTCGGCTCGCCCGCCGGCATCGTCTGCAGGAGCTTGCCCTTGAGGTCGAACACGGCGAGTCCCGCCCCGTCGGCCGACTTTGTCGTCGTCAGCACGCGCGAGAGCTCCGGGGCCCCGGGGGAGATCCAGATGGCGGGGTCGTCGCCGTCGCCTCCGTTGGCGTCCGTCTCGTACGCCGGCCGCACGACGACGAAGGAGCACCGCAGCCCGCCCCAGCCGGCGTCGCACTTGCACTCCTCGGCGCCGACGCACTGCCCGTGGCCGGAGCAGCTGTCGGTGCACCGCACGGCGTCGCACCTGTCCCCCGTGAACCCGGCGAAACACGCGCATCCTCTTCCTCCTCCTCCTGCTGGTGGTTCTCCTGCTGGTGGTCCTCCTGCTGGTGGTCCACCTCCTCCTCCTACTGACCCTCCAGAGGCCGCCGCCTGGCAGAAGCCGTTGCCGGAGCAGGTGGCGCAGATGGGGTTGGCGTCGTCCGAGTCCGAGTCCGAGTCCGAGTCCGAGTCGTCGACGTTGGTGCTGTGCGGGTCGTACTCGGTAAAGGTCGTGATGCCGAGCCGGCCGAGGGCCTCGTCGAGGGACACGAGGCCGAAGCCGGAGACGTCGTCGGCCTCGACGGCGAAGGCGAGCGCGCCGGCGGGGTACCGCGCCGTCGCGGCCTGGTACACGCTCAACCCCTGGACCTGCACCTTCTCGAGCCCCGTCAGCCTGAGGGTGCCGACCAGCTCGAAAAAGGACGACCTGTAGACGGCGACGGCGCTCTCCTGAGCGACCAGGAGGTAGTCGAGGTCCGTCGTGTTGAGCGAGTAGACGGCCACGCCCGTGACGTCGGCGGCCGCCTCGCCCATCTTGACGACTTCCGGGGCGGCGGTGCTCTCGGTGAGGTTGAAGGCGTAGACGCCCCTGTCGTCGTCGGCCGAGAGCATCATGCGCGACTGGGCGGCGGACACGGCGCAGCCCGAGAACTCGGCGGGAGCGGGAAACGTCTGGACCTGGCTGGGGGGTCAGCAGATGGCACGATGGCGTAAGAGAGCAAAGGAGTTCAAGCGTATCAATGACGGCAACCCACCTGGACGAGCTCAATGTCCGCCTTACCCTTGCGCACGAGATACTGCACGACCTGCGCCTTGCCAAACAGAAAGACGTAGTGGTTCGCGCTCCGGCTGCGCCACGAGCACAGCGCCGACCAGTCCCCCAGCGCCGTCTCCTGCGCCGACGCAATCTCGGCGAAGGAGGGCACCTCGAAGACGCGGACGACCGAGTCGGGCATGGCGACGGTGACGGCGAGGTCCCGGCCGGTGACGTTGTAGAGCGCGGCGACGAGCTTGGTGCGGCCGGTGGTCCGGTTCGCGACCACGGCCAGCGGCGCGTCGCTGTCGAGGTCCCACGCGTGGAAGCCGCCCGTGGCGGCGCCGCCGTCGTTTCCGAGGAGCAGGGGTTTGGACTTGGAGTAGTAGACATCCGTCGAGTCGGACTCGAGCTGGCCGCCGGTGAGGGCTGCGATGTTGACGTCGACGTCGACGACGGCGGCGGTGGCGGCGGTGGCTGGCCATGGGTGCGTGGCCACGGCCACGAGCGCCGCCGCGAGGGAGAGGTAGCCGAGACCCATCATGGCGAGAGTGTCGATTTGTGAGGAGCTAGCAGCTTGACATGGCGGAATCACCCAGGAGACGGCCCTCGAGAGGAGGAGGGGGACGGAGAGGCCATTTATCATGCTCGTCGGATGCCCGCCCGCGCGGCCTTGCCACTCGATGGGTGCAGTTGATGAGTTGGCAGCAATACCAACGCCCACGGCTTCCGGGATCGCAATGCAATGCAACTTCGGCCTCTGGCAATGCAGGCCGGAGAGGCTAGACCACCATGGGGCTGCCGGCTGGCTCTCCGTCTGAAGGTTCGATATGCGGGCGAGAGCGCGCCAGTGACAGATGTCTGATGGACAAGTACTATACGAAGTAGCATCTGCGGCGGTAGCTCACGGAGCACGAGGTGAGAGGTGAGAGGTGAGAGGTGAAACGCGTGGAGGAAGGGCAGGCAACGATTGGCCGCGGGCCTTCGGACGAGCTTCGACTGAGCTTCCGCTTCGGGCGTCGTCCGTCTTGGCATAGGCGCGCACGTGTGGACGACAGGGGTGACTTCAATGGGATCTGGTTCTCTGTACGTCCTTTGTCTTTCGACGGCGGGAATCTGCACACGTGCCTTGCAGTCGTGCGAGGTGTGGGAGGTCCGGAGGCTGCTGCTGGACTGACATCGTGACGTTCGTGGCGTGGCATGAAGTGGTGCCGTTTCTGACAGAAGTCTGTGAGCGTTGACGACGGACGATGATTCGTGGGCACCACGTCGCATTACAAGACGTTTCTTTGGATGCGCACAGTCCTCGCAAGCAGTCTCTCCTGTTGTCTGATAGTATTCCGTATCGACCTTGGACATGGATCGTGACTGCGCGGACATGTTTACCTGGCTTCCGCTTCTTTGCTCTGTTTCTCCAGGATCCCGAGGAGTGACAAGAGAAGCTTGGATGTTGTTAGCATTCGGGACCATATCTTGAATACTAAGGTAGCTAATGGTCGCATCGCTTCACCCATTCACTCGTCTGTAGTCTACTTTGCAACTCGTCGGACTCGAGTGGTTGCCCGGTAGCCACTCAAATTTTCTGTCGAAACATTCGTATCCGCTGCTGAAACACCCTTCGATTCACTCGTATGGTCGTCGTCTGTTGTCAGATATTCGGCTAGGCCGATCGATCGGACCTGGACGACTCCACTTCGGGGCCGAAACCCGGTGATTAGTATGGGTCCCGCCCGATCCGATACCCGCCCCCACTATCACCCTGTCACCGGAGCAGCCGAAAAATGCTAACAAAAATTGAATGCCCTCCCGCAGAGGCTTGTATGTATCTGTCTATGGGTGTCTCTACCATAATCCAACAAAAAAAGGAAATCGACACGGCAGGTGCCCATCAGCGCATCACGCCCGCAAACGACTCGACCAACCCCCTAACTTCTTAAGAAGGGGGAGCGCCGGTGCCGGAGGGGGGAGCGCCGGACATGGTACCGTTGCCGCCGCCGGGAGCACCTCCACCGCCACCGCCACCTCCACTAAAGCTGCTCTCGGAGGCGTGGCCACCCTCCTCGTCAATGTACCCAGCGATGCTGTAGTAGTCGTCGTCGGTGTAGTCGGCCGAGGCATTCACGCCGATCTGGATCCAGGCAAAGAGGCCGTCCTGGAGGTCGTCGCTGAGGTAGACGAACTGCGGGAAGGGGTCGTACGCGGCGTCCGCCTGGAGGACGGACCACATGTCGTCGGCGTTGCTGGTGACGGCCTGCGCGTTGGTGTTGTACGGCGCCAGCTCCTCCACGGCGGAGCGGAGCGTCTCGGGCCAGAAGAGCTGGCCAATGTGCGACACGGGGGCGTCCCAGACGGAGATTGTGCCGTTGGGCATCACGGTGGCGTTTGTGTGCGAGAGCAGGTGGGTGTGGGTGGCGCGGCCGTCGTAGTGCCCGGGGAAGATGGTCTCGAACTGGGCGACGCCGTCGTGGTCCGTCAGCTGGACGCCGCGGAGGTAGGTGCTGTCGAGGCCGTCGGCGGCGTAGTTGCCGCTGGTGGATATGCCCTAGTAGATGCCCGTGGCGTTGCAGTTCCAGATGTCGACGGCCACGGCCGGGACGGGGTCGCACGTGTTGACGTCGACGTACTGCACCTCGAGGAAGACGGGCACGCCGTCGCACCACGCGGACTCGATCACGTTGGAGCGCATGTACTCGCCGACGATGTAGTAAGGGCCGTCGGTGATTTCGGGCGCGAGCACGCAGCTCGTGTTGGCGCTGAAGACGTCCTCGAGCGGCGTGAAGATGCCGTTGCTGCTGGAGCCCGTCATGTTGTGGTTGACGGCCTCCCAGGCGGCGAGGTCGTCGCTGTCGCGGCGGTACTTGCGGGCGGCTGTCGAGCGGTCAGTGAATCGTGAACTGTGATGGATGACGGCCGTTGGACAGTCAGGTAGACTGTGGCAGGGGGTACTGACGAGTCTTGAGGCCCTTCTTCTCGCGGATCTGCTTGACCTTGTCGGCGCGGCGCTGGACGGCGCGGGCCTTCATCTTCTGGGCGCCGGCCGAGTTGGAGCACGCGTCGAGGGAGCGCTGGCCGATGGCGGCCACGTTGTCGCGGAGCCGGATGTTGCGCTTCATCTCGTGGTGGTCGTGGTGCTCGCCGGGGTGGGCGGCGACGTAGCCGGCCAGGGCGAGACTGGCGGCCGAGATGGCGGAGAGACGGACCATTGTGTCGTTGTCTGGTTCTTCAGGTCAAGGGTAAGTGTATAAGGAATGTCGAGGCGATTGTGAGGTCCACGCTGCTTTGTCCGCAAAGAGTGTTGGTAGTTGCTGCGGTGGTTGCGGCTGGTGGTGAACTCAAGTCCAAGAACCTCGACCAAGAGGCCAGTCTTTATACAGACGTCCGACTCTCACCTCGAGCCATCTTCACCGTCTTGGCCGCGTACTCGATGTGGAGGATCCATCGCCTCGTCCGAACCCCCGCCATGGGTGGCTTTCGTCACCCCCGTCCCGCAATCCTATTGATGCTTGTTTCCGTCCCATGTTCCGGCCTGTCGTCTGAACACCCACGAGGTCGTATCCAACCAGAGCTGCGCAAAAGGTCATCCACAACCCGAGCCGTGGGCCTTTGCGGCTCGCGGGGGGGAGGGTTCTGAGCCTCACGTACGTGGCCCACGACCCTAGGACGCCTCCGTCTGGCGTTTTCCGTGCCAATGCGTCTCCACGATGTTGTACCCGCTAGGGCTACTCGGTAGCTCAGCCTCACAAGCACACGCCGAGCTGTTGCCAAGTCGGGATCCAGACACCCAGGCATTCAGGAATGGAAACAAAATTGTTCCAAAGCGGATCCCCGGGGTCGATCCGGCGTGGATACGTTCGGGACGAGTTGCCCACATCCCGACGGCTGTGGAGAGCGACGTTGGCAAAGGCTCATCACAAGGGGCCAGCCGATGACGAGGCACGATGCTTATGGTACAGATACTATCCAAGTGTTACCCACATCGCGGTGTGGCGCCTCTGTGCGGCTGCGCAAGCTTCAATGAAATTTGACCAAATTTTGCCGACTTTGGAATGTTGGGCCCGGCCGCGGTGGAGGACGGTGCCATGCTTATTCTCAATCTCAAGGTCTCTCGGCCTGTGGGAGTAGATTGGAAAGGGGTCGAGAGCTTTGTGGCCCCGAACCACATATTGCATAGTCTCCTTTCGCATCGAATGGGGATGCCGATAGAAGATGGAGAATCTTTTGCGACGGCGGCCTGCATGTCATCTTCGCGCACTGATTCCGCCGAGGAACTTCTTGGGCATCAAGGATGCAACTGAAAGGCAGGCCAGCTACGCATCAAGACAAGGATCGAAGTTGGAATAGAACTCGGCGGGCTCGTTCCAGAGAGTCAGCCGTGTTCGTCTCAACCACGAACAGAAACTCTACTCTGCACCTCTCCTGCATCACGACCAGGGATCACCCGGACCGTCCGACATGGAGCTGCCAAAACTCCCGAACCGATGCGATCCCTAAACTTGGGGAGCTAGCGACGTGCCTATCTGGAAGCGGTCAATCAATCCCAGGCTCCGCCATTGGCTATCCCGCTAGCCCAGTCCACAGGGAGCTCGAGACTCTGCCTAGGGGTTAGACAACGTCGTCACCTGACGCGTGTCATGTCTGAACGCCTCACCACGCACTGAGTACGGGCTCTTCCGACCGACGAGGCTCCCCTGTCTGTCCATCAAGGTCCGGTCTTCATAGTGAATGGGACAGAAGAATGCCTGCAAAAGGTTGTCCACGTATAAAAGGCGTAAATCGACTTGGTCGACGACCTTGCCAGCAGCATTTAATGAACCTCTTAATGAACTCGGTTGAGGTCCGCCGAGGACCATCTCGCAATAGGTTCCGGTTCCTGAGCCTTTCATCGCACTCTCTCGTCTCACAGGACAAAGACGCCTCAGCCGTAGGTCGAAGGTCTCTTCATCAGCGAAATGAAGTACGAAACTAGCACGGAACCATTGACAGCTGCTGACGTTTCAATCGAAACCGAATAGAAGGTCTGTTAGAGGGGTTGATGACATTGCTCCTATACTTGACATGAAATGGGCGTCTTTTGTACTTGCTCACGGGGCTGTCGAGGTTTTCGATCGAAGCTCTATTTCTTCTTCTTTTTTTCTCTCCCATTTTCATGCCCCCTCTTCTTCCTCTTTTCTTTTTGGAAAAAAAAAAAGAAGAAAAGCCGAATGTTTCGTATGTGACGAACCCAAGCCACGCGTGGCTGTGTGTGGCTTCGTGTGGCTTCATTTGGCCTTAGGGGTATTTAACTCCCTTTGCCTTATACAAGTATCCCCTTTTCGTAAATCAACCTGTTTTTAACCCTTCTTCTTCGGTGCCTCCTTCGCAACATCTTGTTCGACTCCCGGAGCTAGTTATATAGCAGAGGCCTCTTCTAAGAGCCCCTTCCAAGAGCTCGAGTCATGCAGTTTTGCGAATGCCAACAGTCAGAAAGCACGAAACGTAGGAATAAAGATGCGTATATGCCATGAGTATATATTGACGCAACTGGAGGACTCCTTTTTCGATGGCAGATGGCCAGCAGACCCAAGTACACGCCATCATGTGCGTGGTGAGGTACTCCATTAAATCGATTGAACGAGTCATTCACGCGGACACTCTCCATTAACTCAACTTGGTAGCTACGAACTTGCTGATCCGGGGTAAAGTGAACACAGCTAAATGTAGATAAGCTTCTACGTGGTCTTGAATCACATTACTGGGTAACTTCGTGTCAACTTTCGTAAATGAAAAGACCGAACACCAAGTGACACATGAAAACAAGCAACTACAATCTATTTATTTCTCTAAAGCCCAGTAGGAGACAAGCCTGACTCGTCGCATCTGGTCCAATACGTACAAAACCACCTACCATCTTATTGAATGGTAGGTAGGTAGTTAACTAGGTAGAATGTTTATTAACTAGCAGAAGGTCTAGTAGTAGGCTGTAGTTCTTATTATATATGAGTAAGAGTATTATACTTATATCTAATAAGGTGGTATAAGGTAAGTATAGCTTGTAGGTTGTATTCTAATATTCCTACTCAAGCTAGAGTAGTTATACTAAATATCCTAGTAATATTTCTTCTATTAGGATACCTATTAATCTTATTAAAAATATCTAGAATTAAAATTCTATAGGAAAAAAGTATTATAGAAGAAAAAAGTCTCTAGCTATATATTTATTATTATATAAATATTATAAGTTAAGAAATTAGTAGTAAGTATTATAGCTTTCTTTTTAACTTAAGTTTATACCTAAAGATATTAAAAGCTATTTAAAATAGGATTTTAATTAGACTATTTATAATCTATTTATAAGTTAATTTATACTAAAAGTTAATTTCTCTTTATTTATAGAATTCTTATAAGAAGTACTATTATATATTAATATACTTCACTTTAGTGTGAAATTAAGAATTTTTAGTTAGAGCTAGAACTTCCTAGTTATTTCTATAAATAATTATAATAGTAATATCTTATATTTAATTTAATTTTCTTAAGAAGTAGTATAATTAGATAGCTTCTTTAGTAACTTATATTTATTTTATATATTCAGCTTTATATAAAGATAGAATAATAATAGTTTACTATTTAGAGGATTAACTTATTATACTACTATTAATATTAAATAAGTAGTTTAAAGGTAATTAATAAGTATTAATATCTCTAGCCTAGTTACTATCTATATAACTTACTAGTAGTTATAAGTTGCTTTAATAGTAGAATTTGAAATTATAAGTTCCTTTTAAATATTTAAAAATACGTTTTACTATTTATTAATATCTTATAATAAAGTTAATTAGGTATCAACTGAGTATTGAAACTATATAAATAATATTAGGTTGGGTATTAAGTATAATATATATTAGTAAGCTGATTATATATATATATTAGCTTTTTAACTCCTCAGAAGCTTTATATTCTAATTTAGTTTTTTCAAACTTGAGGCTAGTTTCTATAGGTATCTTATAAAGCTTATAGTTTTCTATATTGAAGTTTTTAATAATTTTATTCCTATAATTTTGTTAGCTAAAATATATAGCTCTATTAGGCTTATCTTTCCAAATAGTTATATTCAAATAGTAAGTATAGAATTTTAAATTTATTATATTAAAATACTTATTTAATATTTTCTTTAGTATTTGTATTTTAATTATAGAGGGTTTAATAATAAGTAGGTTATTAATATAAATTGTAATAATAATATTGCTTCTAATAAAGATGCTACTATTTACTATAAGAACTTTAAAGCTTAAACTTTTTAAAAATATTGAAATTATTTTATATTAGATCTAAAGTATTTACTTCAAGTTATATAGAGCCTTCTTAAACTAGTGAACCTTCTGATATCTTTCCTTAAAACTTTAGGATTATTTAATATAGAAATCTTAAATATTAATTAGCTTATAGAGGAAAGCTATTTTAATATCTATTTATTTAAATTTAAGATTAAGAGTAGTTATAATAGTAAAGATAATTTTATAGCTTATTAATTTAACTATTAAGGTAAAGGTTTTATTATAATTAATACTTTCTTCTTATTTAAAGCTTCTAATAACTTATTAAGCCTTATAGTATACTAATTCTACTAGTAGCTTATACTTAATTTTAAAGACTTATTTATTATAAAAGATATTCTAATTTAGTAGTATATTAATTAATATTTATATATAATTATCTATTAAACACTTCTTCTTATCTTCTATAATACTAAATTATTAAAACTGCTAATAGTTAGTATAAGTCTATTTAAATATTTTTAGTTTATAGAATTCTATAATAATTAGAAAGGTAAAAGAAAGAGTAGTTAGAAGTAGGTAGATATATAGATATAGCTATTAAGGTAAAGGAGTAGTTGTTTATTCTATTATATTATAAGAAGTATTAAATAAGTAAAAAGAGGAGCTATAAGCTTCTTTAAAGTATAATATAAGGTAACTTTAGAATTCTATATAATTAGTAAGTACTTATTACTATTTAAGGTATTAATTTGAAGTTTTAATAGTTATAGTTTCTATAATTAGTATAATTAGATTTATAGTAATAAAATTAAGAATTACTTTATTTCTATAGTTTATAGAAACTTTGGAGGCTTAGGTAGGTATTCTAGAGGGTATTTAAGGTATATTGAAATTATTAGAAGATATATTAGATCCTTTTAAAGTACTTCTAGAGGGTTCTAGAAGTAAGCCTACTTTTCTTAATCTAATATCTAGGAATTCTAGAGGTAATTCTATAGGGGTTTTAATTAAACTAGAGGAGCTTATTATTATAGTTCTAAATACCTAGGCTTTATTAGAATACTCTAAAGGGGTATTAGAAAGTCTTATTATTATATTTAAACTATTAGAAGTTATATTCTAATATTCTAATAGTTATTAAGTTATATTATTATTATTAAATATAGTAATATCTCCTACTAGCTTAAGAGCTATTAAGAAATTTATAAGAGATATTAAATAGTATCTTAAAACTATTAAATTACTATTAAAACTTATTTCTACTTATTCTAAATATTATAAGGATAGCTAAGGAATTTCTAGTTAATAGAAAGCTAGGAGCTAATTTCAGCTTATATAAACTATTATTTTATTAAATATAATATTATTAGCTTGAAAAATATACTTAGTAGTTTTATCAAGTAGTATATAAATACCATAACTAATAAAATTTAGAAGTTAGTAGTAATAAGAATATTTAATAAGCTTAGTATAATACCTAGATATCTTTAGTATATAATAGTAGCTTTTTATAACTTTTAAATAAGATAGATCTAGTTTTAAATTATATTATACTTTATATAACGTCTTACTAGTAGTATGAGAAGGACTGACATTCTATAAGTAGTTAGTAGTAATTAGAAGTATAGATTAATATTATTATAGTAATTAATTCTTAAGTAAGAAGGTAAAAGCTTTTTCTTTTAAAATATAATTTAAATATTTAATAAGACTATTTGATTAATATTACTTAATAGGTATCAATTAGAAGAAAGTATTATATAACTAGTAGTGGTAAAGTATATTATCTGAAGTATTCTTACTAGTTTTATTTATATAGAAGAATTAGTAGTAGTATTCAAAGTATTTATAAGTAGTAAGGAACTCTTTTAAAATAGTAGAGAATTTAGATTTATATCTAAATATATAAACTGAAGAGAACTAAATAGTTATATATATAAAAATTATTTAGTAGTATTTATAAGAATAATTAGGTTAGTGGAACAAGTTATAAATCTTAATATAAATTAGATCTAATAGTTTAATAGCTTATTAAGTAGTATAGCTTATATATAGTCTAGTAGTTAGATAGCTATAAGTATAAATTTTATAAAAGTAGGCTAAAATTCCTATTTGTAGTATGATACTTATAGCTATTTCTTATAGTTACTATAGGCTATTTATACTAAAGTATACTAGTTAGTAGTACTAGATATTAAGACTAGAAGAGTTAATTAAATAGGCTATTAAGCTAACTATTAGGCTACTATTAGACTTATTAATAATATAAAGCTTTCTATATAATATAATTATAAATATAATTATACTATTAAATATTACTATAGCTTTAAACTTATTAAAGATGAATTAAATATTTTAAATAGCTAGTTGAACTATTAAGATGAAGTTAAAGCTTTTAATAGGTAAGTATAAAGTATTATAGAGGGTAATTTTAGGAGTAGTAGTATTCAATAATTTGATCTTATAAATATCAACCTTCTATAGTATAATTAAGCTTCTTACTCTATAAATAAACTTTCTATTAAAAAGCTTAGTATTAATAAAGTTATATAAAAGATAAGAAGAATACTAAGAATAGTTAGAATTAAAAATATAAATTTTTTATAATAATTAGAAGATTTATTAATTAATTATTAATAAACTAATAGTTACTATAGTAATAAAGTGAAAAGTTAGTACTTCTTAAGTATTATTAGTATTTATAGCTCTTTAAATATAGAAAGTTAATAGTATTATAGAAAACTCTAAGTCTTACTAGTAGTATAGTAGGCTTTCTATAGTAGCTATAATAACCCTTAGGCTTATATTTTTAGTAATTTAATTATCTGAATTATTGTTTTTATCCTTCTAGTGAGTCCTATAAGTTGTATTTTCCTTCTAATATTGATTAAATTATACTTTAAAGTAAAGTTGCTTTTTAAAATAAGTTGTTTCAATATAGTTAGTCTTCTTATAATAGTTACAATAGGGTTAACCTTCTACTACTATAAGGAGAAAGATTGAAACTTTAATATTATTAATATACTAGGAGATTGCTTATTCTTCTTATTTAACTGTTATAATTATTTTATTAAAAATTATAGTATTCTTCTCTTTACTATTAGAAGTTTTAGAAAGAAGTAAGTTGTATAATTAATTAAATAATATAAGGAATATAGTATAATTTATATTAAAGCTACTGAGGAACTTATATATAAATAGTAATTTATAGATTTTAATGTTTTTATATAAGTTTTTAAGCTTAGAGTGAGCTTTTTAGAACTTTATTGTGAAATAAGTAACTGAGTTATATATAGAGAGTATTAGAATCTTATAATCCTTAATTTACTTATTAAATATAATAGTTCTAATTAGAATAAAATAGTTTTTAAGAATTTTTATAACTAGTATAATTATAAAATATTCTTACTAGCTAGTTCTAGTAGTAGTATTTTCTATATTTAGTTTAATTAAAATAGTAATCAGGATCTAATAAGACTTATCTTTAAATTAGAAGCAAATAATTATAATAGTCTTATTATACTTATTATATTAAGTGTTTAATTGCTTAATAAAAGCTCTAGTGTTTTTTTTTCTATATATAAATATAGTCTTATAGTAGCTGAAGAAGTTTAAATAGCCTATTATATATAGGTAATCTATTATATTTTATTTCTAGTAAATCTAGCTAGCTAAGGATTCAAGTCTAGTAATGCTAATTAGACCTACTATAATAGAAGTCTCCTTAATAGCTTCTATCTTTTAAAGCTTTAAGATATAGTTTAAATGTTTATTTAATATATTAATATTACTTCTACTAGTTGTTTTATTTATAGATCTATAAAATTAAAAGTTGCTTCCAATAGTAGTTAATTAGTATAAAGCTTTTAGTAAGAAGTATTAGATTGATAGGATATTTTGGTAATGTTATAGGAATTTATTAGTACGCTTTAGTATTAGGGTTTAAGAATAGTATACTATAGTATTAAGGAGGTTTAGTTAGATTAAATAAGGTCTACTATTATTTCTTATAGTAATAGGATAAGTCAAATAGATTAGAGAACTTTATTTAATAATTAGATAGTTTAATAGAATAAGTTTTAGGACTATTTAGAGATTTTTTATTAATATCTAATATATTAATAAACTAGGAAATATTATAAGAGGATTTAAATAGTAGTAGTAATTATATAGTTAGATTAAAAAGTTTAAGGTTATTTAGACTAAAAAGTATACTATTAGAATTAATATAACTAGCTGTAGTTATAATTAATATTAATACTATAGTATTAGAACTATAGTTTAAAGAATGATAGTTAGTAAATATTATAAGATTTTCTTCAGTTTATAAGTATTTATTTATAAGGTGAGGGAAGTATAATTTATTTAGAAATTGAAGAGTTTTTAGCTTTCTAATAGGTTATAGTTTGAAGTTGTAGTATATTAGAGTTACTAATACTATTATAAGGATTAATTAGGCTATTTATAGTTCTAGTAAGCTTTTGAAATACTTATATTTAGTAGTAATATTTATTATAAGTCTTATAATATTCTTCTAATTAACTAAAAGATATTTTTTTATATTATTAAATATATAAGTAGTTTTATCAATAGGATAAATAGCTCTTAGGGATCTTAGTTCTAATATATTATATTCTGAAATACTAATATAGTATCTCATTTACTATAGGGCTAATAGTATTAAAGTAATTAGTTTTATAAGATATAGGAGCTAGATTATTTAGCTTATTTAATATATAGTATCTAGGTTTATAATTTATTAAATAATAGGTAGGTAGTTAATTAGGTAGAATGTTTATTAATTAGTAGAAGGTCTAGTAGTAGGCTGTAGCTCTTATTATATATAAGTGAGGGCATTATACCTATGTCTGATAAGGTGGTATAAGGTGGGTATAGCCTGTAGGCTGTATTCTAATACTATCACCCCCTCCTCACTCAACGCAAGCCCACGCGTTCTCATCCTTGTAGTTCCCACCCCGGAACACGTTCCGGCGCGGCCAGCGGCAGTGCCTGCGCGTGAAGTCGACGCTGGCCTCCCTGCTGCCGCCGACGTACGCCGTGCCCCTCACAAACTCGGGCGCCGCGCCCTCCTCCACCCAGCGGACGACGGCCATCAGCACGTTGTTCTCGGGGTCCAGGTCGGCGACGCTCTGCGCCTGGTTGCCGATAAAGACCGCCCCTGGCCCGCCGCCGCAGTGCGCCATGCCGGAAATCCGGAAGAGGCGGTAAAAGTCGTCCAGCGCGGCGGGCCCCGCGCCCATGGTCCGGGACACGTGCTCGTAGTACTGCGGCGAGTTGTCGCTGGAAATGGTGCCGTCGGCGAGGCCGTGGTAGTGCAGGAGTCTACCCCCGCGCGCCCGGAAGGCCGAGAGGTCGCCGTCAAACGTTTCAATGTTGAAGAGGTTCAGGGCGGAGGAGAGCACGTAGTCGGCGGGCTCGAGGGTGAGCGGGTCCCAGTCGGAGTCGTTGAAGATGGCGTACTTGAACCAGTCCGCGGCGCCAAAGGGCCGGCCGGTGAAGTAGGTTTGCGGCGCGCCCGTGAGCTCGGCTCCGGGCTGCAGGCGGGGGTAGACGAGGTCGCCGGCCGCGTCGAGAAGAGGTTCGTAGATTGCGCGGAGCGTTTCGACCTGTGTGTGCGTGAGGCAGCCGGTGGAGTTTGTGATGCCGCAGAGAAGCCCGTCGGGTTTGTAGTCGCACAAGTCGGGGGATTCGAGAATGCCGTCCGCAGCGCCGTCGAGCGCGTCGCACTGTTTCAGGATATCGTCATGGATGGCCGGCCACATGGACATTGGGATAAAGGTATTGGAACCCTCGAGGCCGGTAAGGGGGAGAAAGTGGCAGCTCCACGAGGTCAAGTTGTTGAAGGAAAACGCAGGCGCGCCAGCAACGATGCCGTCAAAGTCTTCGGGGAAAGCCTGCGCCTCTTTGAACCCCTGACGACCGCCGGTAGAGCAGCCAAGGTAGTAGCTCTTCGTATGAGCTTTTCCGTAGAAGGCCTTGGTGACGTCTTTGCCCACAACAACACCGGTGTGAAGCGCTCTGTAAGCAAAGTCCTCGATCACGTCGGGGTTGTTCAGGAAAGACGCGCCGGACATGCCGTCGTGGCCGTTGTTCGTGGCCACCGTCGCGAAACCCAGCGAGCTGGCGTAGTCGAGATCCTCGTACTGGACGCAGCCTCCCAGCCCGCCGTTGCCGGTGCCGAGAAAGCGGCCGGTCCAGTTCTGCGGGAGCCAGGCCTCCAACTTGAACCCAGACCGGGACGACGTGGCCACCTGCGCCGTCAGACGGCAGAGGTCCGCCGTCACCGTCTGGGATGTGCGGCCGCAGCTCGAGTCGGCGCCGGGAAACTGCAGGGTGGTGCCCGCTGGTACGAATTCTGTCGTGTAGCCGCCGGCTCCCGGGACCGTGGTCGAGTTGGCAAAGGAGGCGCACTGATGGCGGAAGGACGTCGTAGCATTGGGCGGGCCAGCGGCGATGCCTTGCGCCAGAGCGCCCATGAGAATGAGGGGGAGCATCTCTTCAAAGAAGGTCGAGGGTATAGTGAGCGTGCCGTTGACGAACGATCCAGAGTGAATGGTCGTCTTGGAGACAAATGGGCGGAAGAGAGCTGGAGCCGGTATAAATAGCTTTGATTCGACACCTGTTTGGCCAACATGCACGGCAGTCGGACAGCAGCGCCCAGATCATCGATATCTCTCCTATTCCGGAGCCAGCGGGATTTGGTTCCTTTGGGTACGTCGTGTGCTGTCCAAGACTTAGCCATGGCATCATGCCGGCTGAACGGGCAACATCCGACATGTAATGACTAGCTACCAGGTGCAGGGTCATTTAGCCCCACGAAGTGTCACGGCTCAAGCTCCACGTTTGATGAACGAGGTAGAAGTAGCATCATGGAAATATTCGATTTGGTAACTTCTATCTGTCATCGAATCGCCGGTAGTACTAGGCAAAAGACTTCAAGTGAGACTCTTGGCCTGGTTGAAACCCAGACTTGTCTACAATGACTTCATCATCTCGTACATGGCAACAGAGTACCGTTTATTGCGACTGCAGCTTGAATCCCGCACCTTCAACTCGACTTGCAACCATCTCTTCTGATGTTTCGATACAAGAATCGGAAGCCTTTTGCAACCGTAATCGGTCGAGTCTCGGCCGGCAAACAGGCACAGGGATATCACAGGGATGGACAAGGCTTCACCCCTCGAGCTAAGCAAAACAAGGAGGCAAAGACAGCTTTATAGACTATCAAACTGCCAATTGTGGTATCAGTATGGCATATGAACCCACAATATGCGCCAAAACACGATCCACGACTCAAAGGGTGCAGGCGTGCGTTTGGAGATTAAGGTGGCGGAGCATGGGTTGGGCCTCGACCGTGTGTAGCGAGTGTCAGCCACCCGCAGCTAATCGACGAGGGCTTGTGTCGTGGTCCGGTCTTGGCTTCCCGTAGTGTTCGTCCTTTTGTTCCAATGGGGCCCGAAAGCCGATGACAGTCAGCTGGCTTCGGAGAGCTTGTAAGTAGAGTGAGATGCCCGGGGCGCCTGCCATCGATTTTCTGAGTTCTGGACCACTTGACTTATGTCAGTCATAACCAAAGCTGGTCATCGTGTACAAAGACCAGTGCGCTGATCATATGTTATCATGGCTTCATAGCTATAGGCCCGCTGTCCTGGGCGATGTAGTGGTGTATGTAGGCCCTTCGCATGTACGACTTTACTACGATATGCTGGTAAATTGACGTACTCGACGAGTTTACTCCATGTACTGCTTCCTCAATGTACAATCCTTTACCTACGTACCTCTGTTGTCTGTATGATGCGGTCAATCAAGTCATACCAGTTCAGACATGGTTGTAGCAGAAGATGAACCGAGACTATATCGACTTTCAAGCTAGTCGAAAATGTTTCGAAGAGCACATGCCCAAACAGTGACGTTGCGCGTGGAAAGTGTGAACAAGTCAGGCCAACCCTGTCTGTAGTCAGTAGTGCGGCAACCAGAACCTACGAGTTTGTGATGTGGGACCAGGCATTATCTTGTCCCTGCAGACGGCAGTTCGGACCACAAAAGCTATCGTAGAGTTTGAAGCATTGGCGTTGCGGACAGCAGCTACTGCAGCGAGGTTTCGCGGAGGTTGCAGAGACCATTGATGCAAAGTTTGACAACTCAGTACGGCCAGTTGAAGGTGCCAGAGACTGGGGCCGCAACGAAGTTACCCAAATTTACAGTGCTAGTAGATCGAACAGAGGCACATCATTGTCGGCGTTGCGGCAGCAGCCCTACACTGTCATCGACGAAATTCGGAACAATAGTCCGTAAACCTGGTTGTGCAAGTAACATCACAGAGAGCTGAATGGAACATATTGCCAACTATTGTAGCTCTAGGTTTCACATGCAATTTTTCTCCATCCCCAGACTTCTAAAACTTGGAATCCGAGCCAGGCGCAATACAGACAATGTGCCTATTGTCCCAACTTCCATCTGATTGAACCAAGATGGCAACATTTCTACTGCCTTAGTAAGCTCTTTGAACCCTGTGACGAACATTTCTCAACCACTTCAACATTCGCGGCTCACGATATACTCAGTCTCCTAGGAAGCAATCTTATATGTATCGCACTTGTTGATATCAATAATCCGCCTTCTCTGTCCCGTTTATGCCATTAAGAACACCTCCACCAATCCATACCAAAGGCAAACCCCAACCTCTCGTATACGGGTTCCGAGTCCTTCATCCCTTATACGGCAACTTTCGACACTTGAATTTACCTTCGTCGACACTCATAACTGCGGATGGCGTCGTTGAATCGGCCGTTTCCATCCGCGAGATTGCCATCTTCTTGGTTGCGGTATCTATCGCCGAAACAATCAAGTTTACTGTTGTGCAGATGGTGATCAGCCTGGGTTAAGAAAGCATACTGATCGAGGAAGCATGGTAAATGTACGAAAAGAGCCAGGAGATCTTACTTGTACCAGGTACACTCCGTATCGCGTCTGTCATCGTTGCGGATTGCGCTTATGCGACCCCTGAAGTCTTCGGGAGCATCGTCTGGTCGCGGTCAGTAAATACTCGGTTGGCATTCCGGTCTGCAGGACGGGGTGAACCGGAAGAACTTACAACAACCACCGGTGTATATCTTATCAGTCGTGCAGTCTCCGCTGAAGTTCTTGTCGATACACATGTAGACGTCTACCCGCACGCGGTCGCGGTCGCGGTCACCGTCGCGGCCGTTACGACCACCGTCACGACCACCGTCACGGCCGCCGCTCGCCACGACGGAAGGGCCGTCGACCGGAGATGATCTGACCGCAGAGGTGTATACCGCCAGGGAGAGGAGGAGAAAGTTGAGGGAAACCATGGTGATGTGTTGACGAACTGAGGAAAGCTACCCAGGAAACTTCAAGCCGAACAGGAGGGGAGCAACCCGAGACTTATATGCTGCCTCGGGTCTCTGGTGCTCTGGAGAGAGATGGCTGCGTTCCTCCTTTTTTCTCACAAAGCTTCAACCTTGTCTGCCGCCCATTAGAGTTACTGTTCGATCGGAGCTGATGCCCGCCGGTGGTGAAGCTTCAGACCATGATAGGTAAAAGTCTCCAGTCGGGTCTGCCATCCACCAGCAACCCCGGCAGTCCGGTTTCATACAAGGATACGCATACTTTGTCTGGGTAAACAAAGGCGCGGCAGCACACAAACGGCTGAGACCCGACGGATGGACCTGGGAGGGGAGGCCTGGACAGCCCTGTAACGTTTGATCAGATAAGATGGTGGCATTTCGAGTGTTTCGTACAAGTCGGTCAGCCGTTGAAGCCAAGATTTCACTTCAAAGCACTTGATAAACAATGAGAGAGTCTGAATGAAGGAGACAGAGCAAGAAACCCCCCGCGTCATGAGTCCATACCCTGATTCAGGGACACCGCCACGTGCATGTCTCCTGCAACCAAGTCCCGCCATCTGGATTCCAACATTATGCCTTGGCTGCGAGAGCTGTTTTCTCGGCCCCGCGCGCGCGCCGGTAGTCTGCCTCGCCAGAAGCTCGCCGGCGGGTGGCTCAGCACGGGAGCCATCTTTTGCAGCCTCATCCTGGAGTCGGCGGAAGGGGGCTGGCCAAACTCAGCTCAACATTCTCAAAGAAGAGAAAACTCTGTTTGCTCCGCTGGGCCCCCCGCCAACATTCAAACAACCTCGGTTTGATATCGTGGCGTCAAAGCGGCTGGCGGGTTTGCCATCCTGCCTGGCAAAAGTGTCGGTTTTTCTCCGCACGAGTCGCGAGGCCTTGTGGCTGTGTGAGAAAGTGGGTGACTTCACCTAAGCACCAAAAGGTCAATATAGGGGTGTCAACATAGTTGTATAATTAAGGTTCTCTAACGAGGTAACTACTAGTATGAAGATTTATTTAACTACTAGCTAGTTAATACGCCTTAGTTACCTTATACCCCTATCTCTATCTAAATATAATGTTTTTTTCTTTTTTTTTTAAATCTATCTAACTATTAAAAACCTCTAAAGAGGGAAAAAAGTATTTCTATATCTTTTTTTTTAAATTAGAAAAATTAAATAAATGAATCATTTTTTTATTTATTAATAAATAGTTAATTTATATAACTATAAAAATAAAAAAAATATAAATAACTAATTAATTAATAAAAAAAGGTAAAAAACTTAG